>OY986970.1:7931071-8220178 GCA_963920575.1 Narthecium ossifragum
TTTAATGACTTGGAATGGGACGGTAATGTTGACCTTCTTATAGTTCATACTTGGATTTCAATTTTTAATTTCCTGATACTCAGATCGATCGGCATGGCATGCTTGCTCTCCTTGACAGTTGTAGTTGTTTGTAAATTAGATTAGATTAGGTGCATTTCACTGCTATTTGCTGTCATTCTTGGGATTACATTAGGGATAAACCCTTTTTGTTCTTTTGTGGAATGGCTTAGTGAGGTACTTATTCTTGAGGTTTTTGCCATGCCTCGCTTGCGAATTTTAAACAGATTAGAAGGCTTTTCCAATTTTACAGAAATTTCTTACATCTTCCGAATTTTCTCCTAATCATGTTCCTTACTTTGATATTAGGGAAGTTTTATGGTTTTCATTTATTTTCTAAGAAGGAAGAGAGGCAAAAGTTGGCAAATTTACTGTCCCGTATATAATTTGAGTGAGATTACAGACAGGAAGCTGAAGGCAGCTAGGGCAGCTTTCAATGCAAGTATTGATGGCGGCATAACCTTCTTTGATACAGCTGAATTCTATGGTTCAGGGGTGAGAATGCTGTTTTCCCTTTCTACTTTGCTGAAATTTCCTGAAGGAAGTTTAGCATAATCTGAGGGTTTGTTCCTGACGTCTTGCAGATTATGGGAGCAATCAATTCTGAATCTTTACTTGGAAGGTACCAATGATAAACTCGACTATGATTTTACCAATGATAAACTCGAATGTGATTTCATCATCTTACTTTGTTTTTGTCATTTCTTGCATTTATATTTGGGTCTAAATTCTGCTGCAACTAAGTATCCATGTGATGTTTATATCTTGACACTTACTGCTACAAGACTTCTTTTGCTTACTTGCCTCTTATCTTTGCGAACACAGATTCATTAAGGAAAGGCAGCGAAAAGAGTCGGTTGAGGTAGATGTGGCAACCAAATTTTCAGCACTTCCTTGGAGGTTAGGCCGACAAAGTGTTGTTTCTGCTCTCAAAGATTCATTATCTCGCCTTGGACTTTCATCAGTCAACCTCTATCAGCTTCACTGGTCTGTTTGATGAACCTTTTCCTACTGCTTTTTTCTAGAAGTATGTCTATGACACATGGTAAATCTCACCAGTATTGGTAATTTTCAGGCCAGGTGTATGGGGCAATGAAGGTACTTGAGTTTATCTTCATCTTGGGAATTAGAGAAACAAAGTTCTTGGCACTGAAAATTGTATAACTGGACAACACTTATTTCTAAGAAATTCAAGCTCAGTTATGAAGATGGTTAATTTGATTATTCAATCATTTCAGAATACATTGACGGCCTTGGAGATGCGGTCGAGATGGGCCTTGTCAAAGCTGTGGGGGTCTCAAACTACAATGGTGATTTTTATTCAGGATTTGCAAATGTAGCTTACTATTCTGAAGAATTTGTGCTACCCTATCATTCTTGATGTATCTTGTTTGATGTATGCACCAGAGAAACGTCTTAGAGATGCTTATGATCGACTCAAAAAACGAGGAATACCTCTAGCTTCAAATCAAGTTAATTACAGCCTGATATACAGGATTCCTGAGAAGAATGGTGTGAAAGCTACGTGCGACGAGCTTGGGATCACTTTGATTGCATATTCTCCTCTTGCTCAAGGCATGACTCTTGGACTCAAATTTGGTTACAATCGTGCTGGCTAGTTGCTTGGACACGACCATGTACAACTTCTCTGAATTTCTTCTGGTTATGATTCATTTCCTAACTCTATATTCTAGATGTTGCATCTAGGGGAAACCAATAGAAAGATTAGACTTTGACAAAGTTGTTAACTCTATGTTTCTTTAACGCAAAAATTAGTTTTCTGCCGCTTTATAACAGAAAGTGTAAATATGCTTCAAAAAAACGCCTATTGTGGTTTTAGTGTTGAACCTCATTCTTTCTTAATGCATAAATGAATACTGGGTGATGAGAACTGTAGCAATCGCTCTGTCAAATACTTGTACTTTACTGGTTCTAAAACCATGTGCATAGTACCTTTCTAGTTCTATATGTTCATTTTATTTGCATAAATCTGGCCTGTCATGATCTAATCATATGTGAGTCATCTCAAGTGCTGTTGATTTAGTTTGCAATGTTCGTCAAATTTGATGACTCTTGGCATCATACCAATAGAACTGGATATTCTGCTAGTTTCTTGGTCTTTCCTATTTGTCAGATTTATCCAAAGTCAACTACTTCTGCTCCCTAAGAAGACTGCAAATTCTAAGTGCGACCTGGTGGATTCATTTCAGGTGTCCTTACAGGCAAATATACGCCTGAAAATCCCCCAAGTGGTGTTAGAAGCGGACTCTTCCCTACCGATTCACTCATAAAGGCAAGAACCCTGTTAGTGTGCTTTCCTCCATTAATATCAAACAACCATCTTACTGACAGTTTCCATGTTGTGCAGCTGCAACCTCTGCTTACTAGAATGAAAGAGATTGGGGCAGCCCATGGGAAAACTTCAACGCAGGTTTGATCCTTTTTACTCAAACTATTAGAAAGTGAGAAATGTTACTTTTCACCACAATAACAGAGTGAATTTCTTCATCATCCCTGGAATATTTTGGAGACCTAAATGCTATAACATGAGAAGCCATTATGTCTTCATCATCCCTGGAAAATTAAATAGAGAAGCCATTATGTCTTTTAAATGCTATAGCATGACCTCCTATGGTGCAAAGACAGTACTTTTTGGCCTTTCTCATAGTGAAACTTCAGTAAAATGGTGAGAAGATATTTATGTGGATTATTCGGTTCTATTGATTACATTTAAAATGTGATTTGAGAGCTGGAACCAACAATTAGAGAGCAAGTATTTGTCGGATAAGCTGGCCCAAAAATAAGCAAGTTTGTTCTTTCTTGCAGGTTGTTCTGAACTGGTTAATATGTCAGGAAAACGTTCTGCCTATTCCAGGAGCCAAAACTGGTGCACAAGCTAAAGAATTTGTAGGCGCCATTGGATGGAGGCTCACAGATGATGAGATTGAGGAACTTGGCAAGCTGGGATCAGAGATCAGACCTACAATAGGGTTGTTTTTTGAAAACTTGTAGTTTTTGCAACCACTAAATTTCTTGTATTACTGTAGTTTTACATTTGCTAAAGACACAATGATCACTGATTTCTTGAATTCCAGAAGAGTGTATAATTCTTGTAATATAGAGTATTCTATCTATGAATAATTGTGATAAAGTGTAGATATGTTGATTTTGTGTCTTCCGGGAAGCCCTCCGTAATCCGAGCTTGGTGATTGGTGCTATGCCATCAGCTGCATTCCGAGTTCTTGTTCTTGCTGTTATTGTTGGTTTTTTATTATTAGTTGAGCCATAATACTATTAGCTGCATTCCGAGCTGTAGTTGTTCAATTCTATTTTGAACTCCAAGGATTTGATCCAGATTTTCTACCAGAGCATCATTGTATGACTCATGTCTTTGGCTCAACTACTTCAAAAAGAAATCATTGATCATTAAAAGTGTACCTCTTAAACTTCCTAAACAATCTACCATTGCCTTTGACATTTGTCCTCCTAATTAGAAAGGAAGATCAACTAATTGCTGCAACAATAAAAACCTACCACACCTACACAATCTTCTCAACCATACATCAAAGAAAACCCACACAAGAAAGCCGACCACCAATCTACCATTATCCTTAGTCATGCAGCTTCTCCAGTTAAACTTAGGCACCTCCTCCACTATAAATGTCAAGCCATATTGGCCTCTCCTCTCATGAATCCCATCCCTTGAACTACCTTCTTACACAGCAATGGCCTCCAGGTTCTTCTTCTTGCTCATGGCGCTCGTGTTCATCAGCAACAGCAACACCGTTCATGGTGCTCGCCATCTCTTGGCCACTCCAGAGGCACCAGTAGAAGCGCCTAAGGCCCCGAAGTTCCCGACAATGCCTCAGCCAAAGCATCCACCCATGCCGTTGATACCGGCTTTCCCCAAGGTCGCAATGCCGCCGATGCCAGTCGTGCCAACTCTCCCCAAGCCGACATTACCGATGCCAACCGTGCCAAAGTTTGCATTGCCACCTCTCCCTACTGTCCCCACCTTCCCTAAGCTCCCGTTGCCTCCCATGCCTTCCATTCCTAAGGTTCCTGTTATACCGATGATCCCCACCATCCCCGGCATGCCCAAGATACCCGGTCTTCCTTTCTTCTCATCACCACCCGCTCCAGCTACTAGCCCATAAGAGCCTGTTTCTAGTATTACCTCATATGTATGCCAGGTAACCATGCAGTAGCTACTACGTCATTTGTGGATTGTGGTCGTCACAGAGGAAGTCCATGTCTTTGCTTTACATTGGAGCTAATGACATGAGACCAGTTGTTATCTTCTTCCTTTACTATTGTTTAGATATATATATATATTGTTGTTGTATTATTTAGTGTGTTTTTCCCTGTGGATTTCGAATGCTTATACTTGTTATATTCTGTAATAGATTAGTACTTCGATCTAATATAGAGGGGCCCTTATCTTAATGTCAAATTGTGCATATGGACGAAGCTTCTCTTCTCTAATCACTGTCCAACCGTTTGGTATGGCACAAAGATTGGTTGAGTTGCAAGAGACGATCATGTCTAAAATCAAAATCCATTTGCAACAAATGTTGCTATGACCGATGCTCATCTTTAGTCGAGCTTAGGATTTTCAGATTATTGACTGAAGAAACAAAATATATACATATATCAGTACAAATGACATTTATTGATCTATATATAAAACCAGTGTGAACCCGTGCCCCTGACACGGTTGGGACGGTTCTCTCTCACACCTCCCCCCGACCCTTTCCTATTAATAAGACTAATCTATTTGACGTAGATATATCACAAAAATTTGTACTTAAAAAAAAAAAAAGACAATAATGCTATGTTGAAAAATGAATACGCATATATGTATAGTATAATCGACGACGACTCAAAATTTATCGCCAACATTAGAACGGATACTTAATTTGCTATCCCTTATCTTTTTGGGAGAAGGGTCAATAGGGGCTAAAAAAAATAGTGTTTGGCAATAGATACTGATTGTTTTTTGATATGGCAATAGGGGCTGATAGGACAAAAATGCCCCCCCAGCTCCCCAGGCGCCCCTCACCCGCCGGCGGCCCCCCAAGCCCCCCCAAGCCCCCCCAGCTCCCCAGGCGCCCCCCAAGCCCTAGTCGATCCGGCCTCCCCCCGGATCCAGCGTCCCCGCCCCGGATCCACCGCCCCCGCCCAGATCCGGCATCCCCAGCCTTCGGATCCACCGTCCCCGCCCCAGATCCGGCGTCCCAGCCCCATCCCGGCTCCAGATCCACTGGCCGCCACCTCCTTCCCTGGCTCCAGATCCACCGCCCCTGCCCAGATCCGGCGTCCGCCGCCCCGGATCCGGCGTCCCCGCCCCGGATCCGACCGCACTGCCCCCCTTTCGGCCGATCTCGTGATCCTCAGCTCGCCGCCCAGCTCCATCCTCAGCCTCCGGAGGTCGTCGCGACAACGCAACCAATGGTCGCGACGACCTGTTTTTACTTTTTTTTTTTTTAATTTTTGAATCTGCGATGCTCTTTTTTTTTGACAAGTAAATTATTTGTCTCACCTGTTAATTTTTGTAATTGACAATCAAATTTTTCACAAATATTTCTTAATTTGTTTGACTAATTTTTGACTCAAGGTACTTTCCACAAATCTACAATTGCAAAAAAGTGGAAAGTAACATGTACAAGTTAGTAACTTCTACATTTACAAAAAAGTGGAAAGTAACTTATACATTTGGAAAGTAACTTGTACATTTGCAAAAAAGTGAAAAATAACTTATACATATGGAAAGTAACTTGTAGACATGAAAAATAACTTGTACAATTGTAACTTGTATACATGGAAAGTAACTTATACAATTGCAAAATAGTTGAAAGTAACTTGTACATGGAAAGTAACTTATACAAATATAACTTATACACATGGAAAAGTAACTTGTACATTTGCAAAATAGTTGGAAGTAACTTTTACATATGGAAAGTAACTTGTACAATTGCAAAAAAATGGAAAGTAACTTAACATGATTTCCAAGTTATTGGAAAGTAACTTGTACAATTGTAAAAATAGTGGAAAGTAACTTGTATAAGTTAATTTCCACTAGTTACTTTCCATTGGTTTAATTTGCAAAGTAACTTACTTTCCATTAGGTAGTTACTTTCCACTGGGAATACGAACAGTCACTAAGAATATGAATAGTCACTGGAAGGGCATTTTAGTACTAAAAAAAGGTGTTTGCCCTAAATGCCTTAAGGAAAAGGTACCCTAAATGCCTTAAGGAAAATGTATTTGGTGTTTTGGTCAAATATTCCCTTCTCAAAGCCCTAAATGCCAATTATCTCTATCTTTTTTTAGCAAGTTGCGGAAACTTTTCCACCTCTCCGTTCTACCTCTTTGTTCCCATTCAAAGTGTTGCAAACAACAACACCAATTATAGGTATTTGGTTAAGAAAGCTATCAAATATCAGTGAATATTAATAGCAGCAAATATCAATAGCGAACAGTGTCCTTCGCTTTATTTTAGCAACAGTTCATATAAGTGTAGAAAGTTCAGAAATAAGGGAAGCGCATAATTTTGAAAAAAATTATCAGCCCAATAGTGTTTTTTACAACATGCTAGGCTGCCAATACATTCCTTCGCTCTATCCTTCTAGGATGTAATCACCATGGCATCCCTAACATTCGGCCGATAACACGTCTGAGAGTGTAGGCCTCTATCACGATGGAGAAGCTCGCACGTGACACATGAAATACGACCTATAAAAGAATATTCAGAGCAAAACGATTAAAAAATACTTGCACAACGTGGGATATAGAAAGTAATCTACGGTACTTACACTGTTGAAAAAATAGAGTTTAAACATCAGATTACAGACCTTGAATAAAAACATCTAGGTGTGTCAAGTGGGTTGAATAAACAGGCAATCCGTAATCTGATTACAGACCTTAAATAAAAAACAGGTCGCTTTAATATCATAATGGTTCACCTTTTCCTATGACAAAGTTCTACATGATGGTAATATCGCACTCCTGTAAACAAGCTTAAATTCTATCCTGCTAATTTAGTTTCAAATCAACAATAAGAAGAACTTTATTCATAGTAGTTTTCCAAGCTGTTAGTTGCTAAATTGGATCTTAAAAGGATCATTCAGTTGCAGATGTTGAAATCCTTGCTGGGGGAGGGTTTAAGAAGCGACTGAATCCATTAATTTCCGTTGCTTAATTCCCCAGGCGACATGGAAGTCGCAGCAATGGGAAGCTACAAAATATACAGGAATTCTTGGTCAAATCCTATATGCAATTTTAAGATTGCTTGTTTCTAAATACATCTCTAGCCTGTGGGCTTAACTATTCAACAAAAAAAAAAAAAATACATTTTTAGCCGATTCAGACATGATTCACATACTTGAAGATGGCAACACAAATTTTGTACAATATCGAACATAAGAATAGGAACACGAGAACACCTATAATCAGCATGGGACCATGCATAGCAGCATAGGAAGAACAAAAGCAGTCATTCAACGACTCTTTTCCCACAGTACTACCAAAACGATAAATGGCGAATCTTAACTGTTGTCAAAATTTGCTAGATATACATACGCAGAGAGAATGATACAAAGAATGAATTTGAAAAGAGGACTCGGATTTCTTCTGCGATACTGAGAACACTCGAATGCTTTCGAAAGCAAAAAAATCCACATAATTTCTTCATGATATCTTCCTCGAGAGGTTTTTCAGTCCGCATCCAACACATTTAAGTATGACAGTGGTTGTAGATGGATCTGGCTTGATCACAAACTTGACCCCAAGAAAATCTCTAATATGTCTCAATGTTTCGATGGCATATGGTGCGAGCTTCGCAACTCGAACCTTGGACATGGACACGTCTGGTGGGCATAAAGCACAGAGAAGAAACAACAAACCCTGCAAATTAATCATTAAGGACATCGACTTTAATGCCAGTTTTTCCAGTCTAACAGTCAAATTGTATAAAATAGCTCTCGAGGGGATCAGAGTATAACAGAACAGACCTGGTGTGTATGTGTTGAATCTACAACTCCTCCTCGTTCTATGTCCCCAAGTAGCATGGAAGCAGCTTGAACACCAACATCCTCTGCAGGCATCTACTCAAATTTATTATCAGAATCTTCAAAACCATCCAACTTGATCAACTTAAAATTTGCTCAGTTGTTCAGTTAACATATAACAATGCCTAGGAATCCTCTTTACTTTGAATAGGCCACCAACTTGATCAACTTAAAATGGGATAAAATGAGGAAACATAGACCTTATAATATGGCATTGCATCTCATCATGCAGTATCTTGATAGCCTGCAATGTGTAAATTATAAGTTGAGTACAAATTTAAATACAAAATACTAATAAAGGAACCAAAAAGATCAGAGAAACAACCAAGTAACTCAAATAAGAGAAATTCAGAGTTTAAACATCAGAAACATTCCTTGAAGCATAGATTTTACCAATCTCTTTCTTGGACAACTATCTATTTGTTTTTTCGGCTTAAACATGTTCCAAAGTTCTCATACATAGAACCTCATCTATAAATTACATGTTCCAAACAGGAGAAGAGTTAGACTTTATAAATTACAGTGGATTGCCACGAAGGGAGTGCCCATATGATCAGTTTGTAGGATATATGTTCTAGGAATGCTGATTGTTTGGTTGCTCATGATGATTTAGAATCACTTTGGAAGGAACAACCAAGTAACTCAAATAAGAGAAATTCAGAGTTTAAACATCAGAAACATTCCTTGAAGCATAGATTTTACCAATCTCTTACTTGATCAATAGGCCACCAGCTTGATCCACGGGCAAACCCTTTGGCATCCACAGAAACAGAGTGTTACAAACTGCAAGAAAGAAAAGGTAGTGATGATTTGCAGAGATGGTCGACGACACACACCCTCAAACAGTTGAAAAAAAGGGTCATTCTAATTAACGACAAATGCATGCTTCTTTGATGGAAAAGCAATATCATAGAATACCATGGATAGCGAAACATACTAAGCAAATGAAGAGGAAAAAAGGAGATGTTAATTTTGTTCTAGCTATCCTGAGATTTACATAGAGAAAACAATTAGCTGTTACTTTAGGACATAGACCAAGAATATATAATTTTGTCAATCTGAAGTACAAAGCTGAAATGCTACATTTCTCAATGTTCATCAAACATCATTTACTTCTATAATTGTAAAAAGCTAGAAAGGACAATCATCTCATGGAAGGAGTTAAACTTGTCTTAATATCTCTCTGTAGCCTCACAAAAGAGAACGTAAAGAAAGGAAGTCAATCAAATCAGCCAGTTGATTCATGGTTTGCAAACTTATAATACATCTCTTGAAATGAAGGCAACTTACTGAGTATTTGTAGGAAGAAATGGTGGAGCCCTTGTCTTTAGCCAACCCCATAAGAAGAGCTGCACCACCATAAACTAAGGGCAATCATACTCTTAAAAACAATCATACAAAGGACTTTTCTACTGCCAAGTCCTCTTTTCTAGTGAAGTATACCCAGCAGCAGTGCAGCATGTGGGGTGCTCTGTTTTTTTTAAAATTACTTCAATGAAGCCCAGTGACCCACTGTGAGTCCCTGCATAGTAAAAACCACAGTGTGGAATCCCACCCTCCACCACCCTATGATCCATCATCAGATGGCCCTGACTCAATTAAGTACAATGTCTTATGCTCGTGGTTCAAAGGAGTACACTACAACAATGGTGGTGAACTGGGCTGGCTGGCAATTGCAGCAGGGGAAAAGAATAAAGAAATAAAACGGACGCTTGACCTGTGCAGTTGGAATTTATGCTTCCAAGCTCAGGCACTCTGTGACTGTGACTCTACTATTCGGTAAACAAAAAAGGTTGCTTCAATTGGTGGCCTGCCCATCTCCATAGCTTAGCAGCGGTAAAATAATCACCCAAAGGAACTCCATAGCTGAGCAGCAGTAATATTTTCTGTCAGCAAGCAACTCACCCAAAGGAAGAAAACAATCCTATTCCTTTCAAGGTATTATGTCGCAGATGAAGGAAATGAAGAAAAGATTTCGCTGTTGATCTTAATAGCATGTATTCAGAGTGAATAAAAGTTTACGATGATCTTGAAAACATAATTCTTAACAATATGGCTTCATAACAAAGTGGGTATACTTAACTGCTATAATCATAAACACCAATAGTTAACCCTAAAAGTACAACATATTCCAACGAAGTAGCTTCTAGTTTACCATCTCCGCCTTCTAATTCTCTCAACCCAAGTTTAAACTTAATCCAAAATAAAACAAACTTACTTCTCAGTGAGGTTCAAGTCCCGAAAAGGATTAGAATCATTACAAATTACTCAAGAAACTTACAAATTTCGGTAAGAGCTCCAATAAAAATTACAAATTTCTTTGCCACCTCCGAAGCCTAGAAGATAAGAGCTCCAATAAAAACTACTCAAGAAACTTATAAATTTCGATGACTCGCACATAAACTGAACAGAATTGGCACCAAATCCAAACAAAACATGAACAGAATTGGCACCAATACAAACAAAATATGAACAGAATTGGCACCAATACAAACAAAAATGAAGAAAGGAGTCACTCCATCGATCTCAACATCCAACAATCCTAAACATGATTCCAGTTGGAACCCCCGCTGACTAACTAATATCTGAGAATGAACAAATGATAAATAACAACTGATATTAGTTACTAAGTCCTCAAAAGAAAGAAACAGACCAACTAATATTGAGCAAGAAGATGTTGTGAATCAGCAGCTTAAAGCCAAATAAGCAGGTAGTTACAATTGAAGCCAAATAACATATTCATCTTCAGATTCAACTCAAAAGGAAGAGAACACTGATTATAGAAAGAAATCTAGATAGATGGCCAAACATAAAGGATGACAAAGTGAAAGAAACTGGAGAAAGAAATTGGAACTCAAAGCATAACAGGAAGTGGAGGAAATGGCATAGCTAACAACTCAAGAAACAGAGCTTGGCAGAGGAAATAGAAATTGGCAGAGCTTGGCAGAGGAAAGTGAAGCAAGAGGGAGAGGGAGAGGGAGAGGGAGAGGGAGAGCAAGGCAAAATAGAAATTGGAACTCAAGAAAGAGGGAGAGGGAAGTGAAGCAACAAAGCTTGGCAGAGGAAATATGGTGATGCTGGGCGCGGGAAAGCTTGGTAGAGGAAATATGGTGATGCTATGGTGGTGCTTGGCAGAGGAAAGATTGTCGGGAAGTGATGCTATTAATCGAGGTCAGAGCTGATTAATTAGAACTTACAGCTAAAAACTGAAGGTCCAAGAGGGGGGTGAATTGGACTCTTTTCAAAAATCTAGATCAATGGAAAAATCAGGTAGGAGAGAACTAATACATTAAAAGCTTGTAGATGGAATGAAACTAAAACACAATAGCATGCAAGAACAATATTAAGAAGGTTAGAGAGATGGCACCAATTTTATAGTGGTTCGACCCAACTCTTGGTCTACGTCCACTTCTCCCAAGGCTCCCCTTGAGGTTCCACTACTTGCAAATCCCTTACAAGCTTTTCCTCCAAGCTTCCTGGTGCTTGGTGACCTTACACTGACAGCCACTTGCTGTTGACTATCTCTCAAGATACCTCTTCACACTTGAAGAAGGTTTACAAAGGTTGTAGCACAAAAGAGAATAAGTAGAAAACTTCTCTAACACTTGCTCAGATGATCTCAATAATAATGATAAAAGTTCTAGCAAGTTTACATGAAGGAACTACTTATACTTGGGCTTCAACCAGCTCAACAAGGAGCTCCAACGGCTCTCTACAACTCTCCAACGGCTAGTTTTTTTACTCTGCGCGTTGTTGGCGGTCGATCCATGCATCGTCCGTCACGTATAAAAACTCAGCCTTTTTGCTCGACGGTCGATCCACGCATCGTCCATTACTCTCACGGTCGACCGTGACATCGACCGTCACATCGTCCGTCATCCTCTGTCAAGAGAATCGCTTCCCAGGGTCGATGCTCGGATCGACCGTCGCTCCTTGACTTTTCTTCATAAATGCGCCACGGTCGACCGCCGCATCGACCGTCGCATCGTCCGTCAGGCTCTATGAAGTTTTATGCTTCCCAGAGTCGATGCACCGATCGACCGTCGCTTCTTCACTTTCTTCATTAATGCGCCACGGTCGACTGCCGCATCGACCGTCATATCGTCCATCAGGCTCTGTGAAGAAAAACGCTTCCCACGGTCGATGCACCGATCGACCGTGAGCCAATAACGCATATTTCCAAGTATGATGCATTCACACGGTCGATCCATGGATCGACCGTTACATTCCCACGATCGATCCTTACATCGACCGTCAGCACAAAAGTTACGTAAATATTGAATTTAAGATTTCCAATTAAAGGGGTAATAAATATTAAACATATATTTTATCATTTAATGTATATTGGCATCATCAAAATAAGGTTAGGATCAACAATCTCCCCCTTTTTGATGATGACAATCCTTTTAAATGTGATGATAAAATATTTTGACTCCTCCTTAACCAATGCATCCTTTTCTTTCAAAAAATGTGTTCTAAAGTTAATTTTCAAGATGCACATAAGTCATATATCTTTAAAATGATATTAAAAGTTCCATTCAAGATATGTTGACATTATAGTTTGGATTTTAGCATGTTCACTTCTTTTCAATAATAACATTTAAGCTTTCATGAAGTGATTTCATATTGAATATTGAGATTATAACATTGTATTAATACATCATAGCAATATCCAAACACATCTGCATTTCATTCAAAAGATTCCAACATTTTCATACATTACTTCCATTCAAAATCATTTGGAAAACATTGGACTTACAAAAACTTTCATTTCAAAACAAGGTTTTCCAAAATACAAGAGATATGAAATGTAGAAATGTAGGGCTTTGTTCTCATTCATTCATCACACTTTTTCTCCCCCTTTGGCATCATCAAAAAGAAGTAAGAAGGATGAGGAATTAGGATCAATCAACTGAAGGAGTGTTAGGTGGGAATTCAGTCTTGATGTAGGTGAAAATCTCTTCAAGTTGCTTAGACATCTTGGCTTGATCTCCGGTGAATGTTGCTTGGGAAGTCTAGATGTCTCCTAGACTTAGTTCCATTCTTCCCAGCCTTGCTTCAAGTTCATCAAGTCTTTGTGCCGTGTTGCGACGAGATCGGCTACTTGAAGATTCTCCTTGATGTCCTTCAATTGAAGGCTCTCCCACTAAATTTTCCTCTTCATGCTCTTCTTGATGCTCATCTTCTTCATCTCCACTGACATCAGGCCAACCGAGGCCTAAAGCTCGTTTGGCAGCCTTCATCCTCTTGTAGGTAGACTTGTTGAAGGGTTGAGAAAGGGGTTTCCTATGAGGACCTGCCCCTCTACCCCTGTGACTCGTTGTAGACCGCAAGGGCAATTTGGTAAATTACGCCTTGTTGGTTTGTTTCACACCCGTGTGTGCACACACTGGCCTTGTATGTGTTAGTGTTTGTTTAGAATGGCTAGGTGAACCCGGGATCGGAAGATCCCAGCACGGGCGCGCGAAAGCTTGCCTTTGGGCAGCTGACGACCCTTGAGCGATCGATCGCTCCTTGGGACGATCGATCGGACTCGTGAGCGAGTCGGTTTGTTTTGATCCGGGGCGAGAACGATCGATCGCTCCTTGGAACGACCGTTCGGACTAACGTTGGTGGCTTTTATGCTTCGCGAGGACGGCCACCGCTAGCCGTCGCTCTCCTCTGTCAGAGGGGGGGAGGACTTTCCCTCCCCTCCCCTCACTTTCTCCCCCTTTCCCCGGCTTTCCCCTCCCCCTTTCCCCTCCTTTCTTCCCCTCCTCTTCCTCCTTCTCTTTTTCTTCTTCCTTCCTTCTTTCTCTCCCGAAGCTCTGTTCTTCCCCTGTTCCGGCAGCCAACCTTCCTCACCTCCGTTCTCCCTCCTCCGGCCATCTTTTTCGGCGTTCTAAGGCTCGTTGGATTCGTGACAACGAGAGAAAGATTCCTGAAGTGTTTTGGAGGTTTGTTGGTGATCAAATCGCGGAGAATCAGCCGAGGAAAGCGCAGCTAGGTAGGGTTATACCTACTGATGTTTATTTCGGGTGTTCTTGAGATCTAGCCGTTGGATCTTGTTGATCCTTATTTTGTTGGATTCCTTATGCCTATTAGAATTACTGATTTCAGTTTCATGTTAATCAGTTGAGATTTGAGTAGGTTTATTGCATGATTAGTCTCGGATTTCTGGTTTTCTGCTGTTCTCGAGAAACAGCCGGCTTACGGCGAGTTTTCCGCCCGGCGAGTACATGATCTTGGCTTTTGATAAACATAAGAGTTGTAGATATATTCATTAGCTTTCCATTCCATCTTGTTTCGTAATTGTCTAATTTTTCTACGAGTTCTTACGAATTGTTTTCTGAAGGGCTGCGTTGCAGCAATTAATGGGTAAGTTAGTTTGATTAACAATTTTGATTAGCGTTTTCCCGTTAATCCAACCGTTGGATGATTATGAATTTCGGATATGATGATCCTAGTATATACACCTACTGGTGGTTAAGTTGGATATTGAATCCGACGTCGTTTGGGCATCGGATCGACGGGATCAATTAGCCCCTAAGTAGAGGCTTTGGGTGTTTTTGAATATAATATTATATTTCGGAATATAATATTATATTGTGTTTTGTTCATCATCGTTTTCGGGGTTGCTTCCCGTTGCAGGAGTCCGCGGTTGACGGTCGCGGTGCCGTCGTAATGCCGGGACCCGCTGCGGATCGGCTGGCAGCGGTTGGTAGTACCGCTGCAGCGATCCAGTAGACTTATATGATGTTTGACTTACTGTTGCATGCTTTGCTTCTTATCTGTGTATGTCATAGCATGCATTGTTGTTGTGTGCATTAGTTGCATTGGTTAGGGTGTGGGTGATCTTTGGGTCGCCGTCCCGAGGCTGGAAGCTCGGACTTAGTCCTAGGACCGGGGTTGGGCTGTTTGGACCCGGTTTGAATTGTGGTGTCCAGTCAATTCGATGATAGGCTTAGATGACTGGTACACTTGTGGCTTGATGATTGTAGAGGTCGTGTCGGCCTTGAGTCGGATGCTGAGGTGTAGCCGGTGTCCCACTGTGCTGACCTGTAGTGTCGCCAGTGTTGTTCCCGTTACTGAGTGCCGTCCCTGGGCCTCAGGGACACGCGGTAGGGTTATGGGACCCCTGTATACACCCAGGTCCTACTTGAGGGCGACACTGTTGCGTTTCCCTCTTTCTTCTGTGTGTCGTAGTGTAGATCCCTACTGAGCTTAGTGCTCACTCCTACCCGGGCTGCGTTTTGCAGGTGCAGGCGTCAGTTCTTCCTCTGTGGCCCCTACCGGGCAGTTGGTTGGCGGTGCGGCGGCGCCTGGTGGCTTTTGAGAGGTGGTGATCGTTTATTGCTTTTACCTTATGTTAGTTAGTCTCCTACGGGAGTTGTGTTTTATTTTGGATCTTCCCCTCTCCGAGGACTTGTATATTAACACTTTGAGTTTATAATCTATGGTTCGATGTTACTAATGTTGTTTTAATTGAGGGTGTTTTGGTGAATTGCTAGGGAGACCAATAGGTTAGAGGGAACCCTTGTCGTTCTTTTTCCGCGTTTGTAGGTTCCGGTTCGCGTCGCCCGGCCCGGTTGGGCTTTCGCGGGTCGTGGCGCGACATTTCCGTTCATCAACGGCTAGGTTTAGGGTGAGGGCTTGAAAATTTTTTGTTAGAAGCCCCCCAAAAGGAAGGGATTGCCTAGCATTTAGATTAAACATCTCCTTGATAAGGAGATAACCTAGGTTAAGAGGCTTCTTCCTAACCATGAAAGAAAGAACATAGGCATGGATGGGTTTCAAGTGATCATGATGGCCAAGCTTAGGAAAAAGGTTTGTTCCTAGGAAGTGGGTAAGCTCCCTAAATTGTTGGTGTAGGCTATTTAACTCTATAGGGTTTTTCTGAACTAGTAGAGCCTTAAGGATTGCCTTTCTCCCTTGTTTATCCTTATCAACTCAATTGAG
Source organism: Narthecium ossifragum (assembly GCA_963920575.1). Lineage (NCBI taxonomy): Eukaryota > Viridiplantae > Streptophyta > Magnoliopsida > Dioscoreales > Nartheciaceae > Narthecium > Narthecium ossifragum. The sequence goes on from OY986970.1 coordinate 7,947,136, forward strand.
ATCCTTATAAGAAGTAAAGTATATGCACTCTCCTTGATTTGGTGCATCTAGTAACTCATCCAACCATTCTATGGTAATTTTGATTTCATTACCATAGACATAGCTACTAATAGCTACACAACCTTCATCATCTATATCCTCAGTCATATTGCAATAAAAATATCTAACCATTTCGGGATAGATGTACTGAGGCATCTCTAAGTATTTGTTCCAACCCATATTAGTGAAGAATTGTTCAACTACATGTTTCTTGTTTATGGGCAATTGTAGAGCTCTATCGGAGACAACAATTTTATCCTTAAATTCAGGCCAGGAGTTATACCTATCCTTATCTAGGAAGAGGTAGTCGTCGTAGGAAGGGGTAGGTGGAGGATTGGATGAAGAACTGCCTTGCAAACCTTTGGCTTTCTTTGACCCATGTGGTTTCTTTGCTGCTGCCGTCTTCCTTTTCCCGGCTTGACTTGGTTCCTCAGGTGGAGGAGGACCGGCATTCTTGGTACGAGGCATGGTGCACCAACTGGTTAGGGTTTTGAGAGGGGAAGAGGAGATCGTGGTTTGAGAGAGAGGAGAAGCAGTGGTGCTGCGGTCGTTTGAAGAGGTTAGGGCACGGTCGAACCAGGAGAAGAATGAAGGGTTGATCGGGAGTTATAAGGGGAGATTGGAGAGGAAATGACGAAAAAGCCCCTACTTAAGTTGTCACACGGTCCTTGGCGGTCGACCGTAAAAAGTTGGCGGTCGACCGTCGCGAGCATTTTGTGTAAAAAGGCAATCGCACGGTCGATCCAACGAAGTTGGTGGTCGACCGTGGAACACAATGGGTCTAAAAATGAAAGTCCACGGTCGATCCAAAGCGTTGGCGGTTGACCGTCCAGTGCGAATGTACGCACGGTCGACCGTCAGGAAGTCTGGATCGACCGTCAGTTCCAGAAAGTGAGTTTTGAAATTCAATTTAAAATCATTTTTAAATCAAAACATCACAAAACTTTGCATGCACGTGTAACTAAATATTATGAGACAAAAATCACTCATCAATCATGATATTAATTTAATTTACTAAAATTTAGCATTCAAGTTGGATATGGTATGAAAAACAGATAAAGAGGTGACCATACCTTTTCCTTTTAACTCCTTTATTTTGGACATCCATTGGACATCCCAAGTTCCCTTAGTAGATATAGAAATCTGTCTTCACTCAAGGGTTTGGTTAGAATTTCCGCAATTTGATGTTCGGTGCTAACAAATTCAAGTGTTATTTCTCCTTTCTGTGTATGATCACGGAGGAAATGGCGCCGAATTTCTATGTGCTTTGTTCTAGAATGTAGGATGGGATTTTTAGATAAGTTTATGGCTCTAGTGTTGTCACATCTAATGGGCATTTTGCCTACATGTATGTTGTAATCTTCCAATTGCATTTTCATCCAAAGTAATTGTGCACAACAACTACCCGCCGCAATGTATTCCGCTTCGGCGGTGGATAAGGCAACTGAATTTTGCTTCTTGGAGAACCAAGAAACAAGTGGATGACCAAAAAAGTGACATGTACCACTTGTGCGTTTTCTATCAAGTCTACATTCGGCGAAATCCGCATCAGAGTAGCCAATTAGATCAAAAGATGATCTTCTAGGATACCACAAACCATAATTTTGGTTTCCTATTAGATATCTAAAGATCCTCTTGACCGCAACCAAATGGGATTCCTTAGGACAATATTGATATCTAGCACAAAGACAAACACTAAACATGATGTCTGGTCTACTAGCAGTCAAATAGAGTATAGAACCAATCATCCCTCTATAAAGTGTTTGTTCAACGGGTTTCTCATCTTCATCCTTGTCTAATTTGAGTGTTGTACACATGAGGGTTCTATAAATTTTGGATTCAACAAAATCATATTTCTTGAGTAGGTCTCTAGTGTATTTGGCTTGATTTACAAAGATCTCTTCACGAGTTTGCATGATTTGTAATCCAAGAAAATAATTCAACTCTCCCATCAAGCTCATCTCAAACACACTTTGCATACATGTGGCAAATTCTTTACAAAGTTTATCATTTGTAGAACCAAAAATAATATCATCAACATATATTTGAACCAAGAGCAAATCTTTGCCTTTTGATTTGGTAAATAATGTAGTATCAATTTTTCCTCTACAAAAATCATTATCCATCAAGAATTTGCTAAGCCTTTCATACCAAGCTCTAGGAGCTTGTTTTAATCCATACAAAGCTTTAGTGAGTTTGAATATATGATCTTTCAATTTGTAGTCTTTAAATCCGAGGGGTTGTTCAACATAGACTTCTTCCTTTAGTAAACCATTCAAGAAAACACTCTTAACATCCATTTGATATAATTTGAAATCTTTGTAAGATGCAAAAACAAGAAGTAGTCTTATTACCTCAAGTCTAGTTACCGGTGCAAAAGTCTTATCAAAATCAATTCTTTCTTTTTGATTGAAACTTTTTGCAACTAGTCTAGCTTTATTCCTTGTAATTGTTCCCGATTCATCCATTTTGTTTCTAAAAACCCATTTAGTACCAATAACGGGATGATCATAAGGTCTAGGTACCAAATTCCAAACTTCATTTCTTTCAAATTGATTCAACTCTTCTTGCATTGCTAAGATCCAATGATCATCCTCTAGTGCTTCCTCAATCGTTTTAGGCTCAATTTGAGATAGGAAGGCTAGATTTGCACATGCATTTAACGAAGATATAGTTTGGATTCCTCTTGATGGTTCACCAATTATTAATTCCTTTGGGTGTGAAGATGCATACTTCCAATTTTTTGGCAAATCATGAGATCACTAGGTATAATCTCAATGGATTCCTCAAATCTATCATTCAATTCTTCAACATCATTTTGGGTTTCATCCAATAAATCTTTTGATTTTTCATTTGGGATTTCCTCATCTTTACCATTATCAATTCTACTAGGAATTAAAATCATTTCATCAAATGTAACATGCATTGATTCTTCAACCACCAAGGTCCTTTTATTGAAGATTTTATAACTTTTGCTCCTCCCCGAATATCAAAGAAAAACTCCTTCATCGGATCTAGCATTAAATTTTCCAAGACTATCCTTGCCATTGTTCAAGATAAAACATTTGCAACCAAAAGCTCTAAAGTACCCAATATTTGGAATTCTTCATTTCCAAAGCTCATAAGGGGTTTTCTTCAAAATGGGTCTCAAAGTTACTCTATTTATCACATGGCAAAAAGTATTAATTGCTTCGGCCCAAAAATACTTAGGAAGATTATTTTCACATAATAAAGTTCTAGCCATGTCTTGTAGGGTTCTATTTTTCCTTTCAACAACACCATTTTGTTGAGGGGTTCTAGGTGAAGAGAAGTTATGGGAAATCCCGTTATGATTGCAAAACTTTTCTAGATGAGAATTCTTGAAATCTCCTCCATGGTCACTTCTAATGCATGTAATGAGAATACCTTTCTCACTTTGGACTCTTCTACAAAAGTTTGTGAATTCCTCCAAAACTTCATCTTTGTGTGCAAGGAAAATCACCTAAGTGTATCTAATGTAGTCATCTACTAAAATAAATCCATATGAGCTAACACCTAAGCTAGTTTATTTAGTAGGCCCAAAAAGGTCCATATGAATGAGTTCTAGTGCTCTTGTGGTGGAAACTACATCTTTAGACTTGAAAGAGGATTTTACTTGTTTTCCTCTTTGATATGCATCACAAATCTTATCTTTCTCGAATTTGATCTTGGGAAGTCCGAGAACAAGGTCTTTTCAAGAGAGTTTGGAAATTAAATCCATGTGAGCATGTCTAAGTCTTCTATGCCATAACCACGAATTATCATTTAAAGCACTAAGACATAGATCATCATGGCAAACAAGATCATTAAGATAAAATGTGTACACATTACCATCACGATGACCAACTAGTATGATTTTATCATTAATAGCATTCTTAACATAGCATTTTGAATTTTCAAAAATGACTTTGTCACCTTTATCACATAATTGACTAATGCTAAGCAAATTATGTTTCAAACCTTCTACCAAAAGAACATTTTCAATAATAGTGGAAGAGGTTTTACCAATATTGCCAATGCCAATTATTTTTCCTTTTGCATTGTCTCCAAAGGTCACCACTCCTCCATCTTTGGATTGGAAGGTTGAGAACATGCTCCTTTCTCCCGTCATGTGTCTTGAGCATCCACTATCTAGGTACCATCTTTTAGTCTTTGTGTTAGTCTTGATCTTGGATCTCATGCATTCCTACAAACTGGAGATCAAACCTTGATTTTTGGTACCCAAATCTTTTTGGGTCCATTTGCATTAGTACTATGCATACGAGAAGAAGATGAATGTCTAGGTGCCCAAATTTTCTTAGCATTAGCATTCCTCATTAAATAGCAACTAGGTGCAATATGACCTACTTTGCAACAATAATGACATATAGGTGCTTGTGTTACCTTAGGAGGATGAGAAGAAGCTTTAACAAAGTTAGTCTTCTTTTGGTTGTTCACCTTCCTAGGGTTGTAGCCAATTCCTTCCTTATTTAAGGAGTTTCTTTGGCTATCAAGAATCTCATCTAACTAGTCTCTACTCTTCACGAATTTTGCTATAGTGATCTTTAAGTCATTTACCTCAAGAGTGAGATCTCTCTTGGATTTCCTCAAGAAGATAAGTTCTCTTTGCATATCATAGTTTGTGTTCTTCAATATGGTGAGCTCATATTGAGTGTCCTTGAGTTCATCCTTAAGTGTGTCATTTGTGTCACAAGACTTGTTATCTAGCATATATTTGTTTTCTTTTTCTAAAGCTCCAATCCTATGCATGGCATCTACTTTTTCTTCTTCTACTTTCTTCAAATCCTTACAAGTAGCATAGTATTTCTTTTTAAGGACTTTGAAATCATTAGCTAAAGCATGATAAGCATCAAAGAGTTCTTCAAATGCAAGCTTATCCTCTACCTCATTTTCTTCTTCTTCCTCATCTCCATGTGCCATTAAGCATATGTTGGCTACCCCTTGTTCTTCTTCATCGGATGAGGTCTCCACATCACTTTCTCCCCAAGTAGCCATCATTGCCTTTTTTTTCTTGAACTCCTTATTTGTTGGCTTCTTGAGTTGAGGGCAATCGAACTTGTAGTGTCCGGGTTTTCTACACTCATAACATATGATTTCATTTGTGTTAGAAGAAGTAGGATTGTAATTTTCACCTTTGGGGAATTTCTTCTTGAAGAATTTCTTTCCTCGGCGTTTGAAGATCTTTTGTATTCTTCTTGATATCATCCAACTCCTCATCGTCATCTCCATCACTTGAATCGGATGAGTTTTTGCTAGATGACTTGAAGACAACCGTCTTCTTCTTTTTATCTCCCTCTTCGTTGCTTCTATTCAAGTTCATCTCATAGGTCATGAGGGAACCCATGAGCTCATCTAGTGACAATTTGGATAGATCATTGGCTTCTTCGATCGCTGTCACTTTAGGATCCCACGACTTTGGTAGACACCTAAGAATCTTCCTCACGACCTCATCGTTAGCATAAATTCTTTCAAGAGATTCAAGCATATTTAATATGTTAGTAAAACATGTAAACATCTCACTAATAGTTTCATTATTCTTCATGCAAAAGAGTTCATACTCATGTACAAGCATACTGATTTTTGACTCTTTAACACGACTTGTTCCTTCGTAAGTAACCTCAAATTTGTCCCATATCTCTTTTGCTGATTTGCATGTAGAGACCCTATTGAATTCACTAGGGCTAAGGGCACAAAATAGAAAGCTTTTGGCCTTGGCATTAGTTTGAAGGTTCTTGAGGTCAATTGGGGCGTAGTCACTCTTTGTCTTTGGGACATCTTTCCCATCAATAATTTTAGTAGGGATATAAGGTTCATCCTCTATTACTAACCATGCCTCATAGTCCATTGAATGAACAAAAATTTCCATTTTTGTTTTCCAGTAATTATAGTTTGAACCATTGAAGTAGGGTGGCCTATTGGTAGCTTGTCCCTCTATGTTTTCCATCTCTAGATAGGATCCTCTAAGGGTTGTTACACCACTAAAATAGAGACCTAGCTCTGATACCAATTGAAGGTCCAAGAGGGGGGTGAATTGGACTCTTTTCGAAAATCTAGATCAATGGAAAAACCAGGTAGGAGAGAACTAATGCTTTAAAAGCTTGTAGATGGAATGAAACTAAAACACAATAGCATGCAAGAACAATATTAAGAAGGTTAGAGAGATGGCACCAATTTTATAGTGGTTCGACCCAACTCTTAGTCTACGTCCACTTCTCCCAAGGCTCCCCTTGAGTTTCCACTACTTGCAAATCCCTTACAAGCTTTTCCTCCAAGCTTCCTGGTGCTTGGTGACCTTACACTCACAACCACTTGCTGTTGACTATCTCTCAAGATACCTCTTCACACTTGAAGAAGGTTTACAAAGGTTGTAGCACAAAAGAGAATAAGTAGAAAACTTCTCTAACACTTGCTCAGATGATCTCAATAATAATGATAAAAGTTCTAGCAAGTTTACATGAAGGAACTACTTATACTTGGGCTTCAACCAGCTCAACAAGGAGCTCCAACGGCTCTCTGCAACTCTCCAACGGCTAGTTTTTTTACTCTGCGCGTTGCTGGCGGTCGATCCATGCATCGTCCGTCACGTATAAAAACTCAGCCTTTTTGCTCGACGGTCGATCCACGCATCGTCCATCACTCTCACGGTCGACCGTGACATCTACCGTCACATCGTCCGTCATCCTCTGTCAAGAGAATCGCTTCCCAGGGTCGATGTTCGGATCGACCGTCGCTCCTTGGCTTTTCTTCATAAATGCGCCACGGTCGACTGCCGCATCGACCGTCGCATCGTCCGTCAGGCTCTTTGAAGTTTTATGCTTCCCAGGGTCGATGCACCGATCGACCGTCGCTTCTTCACTTTCTATATTAATGCGCCACGGTCGACTGTCGCATCGTCCGTCAGGCTCTGTGAAGAAAAACGCTTTCCACGGTCGATACACCGATCGACCGTGAGCCAATAACGCATATTTTCAAGTATGATGCATTCACACGGTCGATCCATGGATCGACCGTCGCATTCCCACAGTCGATCCTTACATCGACCGTCAGTATAAAAATTACTTAAATATTGAATTTAAGATTTTCAATTAAAGGGGTAATAAATATTAAACATATATTTTATCATTTAATGTATATTGGCATCATCAAAATAAGGTTAGGATCAACAAAAACTCCCATTACTCACCCTTCCCACGACCTCTAAAGACTAATGTTAATTAGAAGCATCGAGCAGAGGATTACAGAGATGAGATATACCGGGAGAGGATCACAGAGGGAAGTGATGTTCTAAAGACTAACATTTATTAGAAGCTTGGCAGAGGGAAAGCTCACCGGAGATATGGCGGTGCTGGGCGCGGCGAGGCTTGAATGACAGCGGGGATGTCAAGATCAGCAGGATCCGGCTACAGGGTGGAGACCAATAGAAACTAAATTAAACAATTAATTTGGGGTCGAAACTGTAATCTCTAATATTCTACTGAAGATCACTATATATCAAATATAGAACAAGATTTCTGATACAAACTTATCCTCAAAGACATATGTATAACTATCTCAAAAATCCTTACAGAAGGAAATTATACATTTATACAGTCTAACAGGAAAAACTGAGCCCAAAGTCCTCAACCACCTCCAGACGTCGACGCGCCACCAAATGCCTATCTAGCTGGTACTGCGAGGAGGAGCTGACACCGGCACCTGCAAGACGTAGCCCAGGTATGAGTGAGCGATAAGCTCACCATGATTCTATTCTATGTCACACTGAAAAGAAAGGGAACAGTAAAGTCCCATGTTCCATCTTATCTTTAGGGGAAAACTCACGTTACGGACACCGTCTACCCCAGGGCACGCACTGTGATGATCTCCACTATCAATAGTCGTCCCTATCAACAACCAAGCGCTCCAGCACTGAAATAACAGGGCGTAGGACACATGGGGATACGTACTTCCCCTAAAATTGAAGCAGAGACTGAGCCTGGAACTTAGGACGACCTCTACACCTCAATCAGAGTAATTGCAACCAACTAGGCAGTAACCTACATAGCATAAGATTATCATAACAATTCAGTCCTAGACATTGCTACCCAAACTCGGTCCTACGGCTAGATCTAAGCTGCCCGAACCCTCGGATCGGTGATCAACCCATCGCCAACACCTAGCCTAGAATGCATCTAATGCAATCGATTACTTGTATCCTCACACGCACAAAGATAAAATTTCTGGCATGCAACAATATGTCAAATAATATACAGGGCTGGAAGGTTAGCAGGGATGACACCCACAAATATCTATACAACCCCCCAACTTACACTTTGCTAGTACTCGAGCAAAGAAAAGTATGAATATTTCATGACTCATCACTAACAAAGTATCAAATAACTAACAAGCTATCAAATATAAACACTCTCAGACTAACAAAGATAAATTAAGGGGTCAAAGTATGAATATTTCATAACTCATCACACCCCCCAACTTACACTTTGCTAGTTCTCGAGCAAAAAAAAAGATAAAAATAAACCAATAAATCTAACTAACCACTTTTGTAGGTCTCATAATTGCACTTAGCATGTGCAACAAGCCTTTAAATCCATGGGTTACTCCAGTAGAGGAGTTATAGTCTCCTGAGGGTTTTCAGGGATGACACCCACAAATATCTATACAACCCTTGAATATGTCATTAGAAATTAATCACAATATTCATCAACTGCAATGCATAAAATAGAAATAATATCCATAAATATACCCTTGAACTCATAGTCTTATAAAAATTTAGTAAATTAAAACATGTCATAACATATTTCTAACAATTCAATATATTTAATCATGACTAAAAGTAACTTTAACACTCCTGTGTGTGAATAGATTTCCACATGCTTTAGAGCATCAATTATATCTAAACACTTCAACTATTCAAGATCGCAATCCTATCCAAGCACATATCTTCCACTTATCACATAGCAATCTCTATTTTTCTTTTTCTTTTATTTTCTTTTCTCTTTTTTTTCTTATGGCATGTGCACTGTTATGATTTCTTAAGCTTTCTTCATGATTCATGTAACGAGGATCAAGTCAGTGACTCCCAAACCAGATGGCTTTAGGGCACTAAGTGTAGAACACCCTTCAAACTTTTATGCTCAAACAGTGAAGGCTTCAAATCCTACCTAGTAATTTTTTTAAAGGAATTTCAACCGTTTTACGCGAACACTATGTTGGCCATGCACACTGCCCGGTTATTAAGTTGAAAATCCTTTTTTTCATACATATATTTTGCATATTCAGATAATTGCATGTGTTCATGCATTTTCCGTGACATGATATAAAACTATAAATCTATCATAGTATCATGCTTAGAATCTAATATCAACTCCTTAACATGTGGAAGTGTACATGTGCATTAGGATATGTCAAGTTATCCTTAAATCATGGTAAAAGTGTTCAAATATAGAAATAATGTCATGCATAGCAAAAAAAAATTTACTATCCCTTATATAACATACAAGTTTCAGAATAATTCAAAAAATAAGTTTCTAAAACAAGCATTTTTATCAAATCATATCATAATTTTATTTTGTTGACATAATTCAAGAGATGTATAATATTTGGTTATCTAAAAAATAATAAGCATTAAATTCCTAAAGTCTACCCCCAACTTAAATGTTATCATCCCCAATTAGACAAAGTCAAAAAATGAAGCAAAGAATAACAGGGTAGAAATCACCATAATAGAGTGCCATAAATAGTCATTTCCCACATTATGATCACCACATCGCCCACACAATGGAAACATCGCCACCTACGATATTCATGTTTCTAGAAAATACTAAAAGAATAAAGCCATAAAAATCACCATCAAACATGAGAGACATATATAAAGAAATAAGAATAACCCCGTGATTGATCTATATTTTGCATAAACATCCGCCCATGAGTAATGTCCAAAGGAAAACCTGTCATAAGAATACCTTTCCAAAAGATCAAATATAATAGAATGGAAAATCTAGCAAGAACATCAAAACGGCATAAGAATCAGTAAAAATTTTGGTAGAGTCTTCAATGTATTTATTGACTAAATATCATGTACAAGCATTCATCCACATAAGACTGCAAATATTAACATGAAAACATTAAAATACATCAAATCATCCATGCACAACACCCAAAAAAAGTAAGCATCCATAATATTGTCTAGATTGAAGATCAAGACCGTCCGATCGGAAATCGTAGCTCTGTAGCACCCGGATCATGTCCATCAGCGATTGGATGGCTGGAAGCTTGCCGGAGGTGATCAACGGTGAAACGTCATCGCCAGAAGATTAGAAAGGTACAGGAAGCATCGTTCAAGCGTGGGAAACTGTCCTATAATGTTTGATTGAAGAATTGGGTTATCAGGTGGTGGATTGAAGGTGGTCGGACAGGTTGAGACTGTCGGAGGTGGGATCCAGTGATCCAACTAGCAAGGACGGGCTTTGATGGTGGTGGAAAGTTCATGGTGGCCTGAGGAACGTTTTGGAGGTGGTTTGGGGCAGTGGGAGGACGTGGATGAGGGTGTCAAAGACGGCCGAGGGGCTCACCGGCATAAAAGGAGAAGGTTTCGAGGGAAGAGGAGGACGGGGATGAAGAGGTGGCAGGTTAGCAGTGGCTATGGTGCTGGTTTGGAGGCATGAGGCCAGCCGGAGACGTGGCGATGGGTCACGGCTAGGGGATGAGCCAGGACGACGAGCCGCGATCAAGGAACAGAGCGGGAGGAGAGAGGAAAAACGAGGAAAAAGAAGGGAATTCAAGAAAAATGCGGATAAAATGGAAAAAGACATGGAAAAATCCTGAGAATTAAGGAAAAATTCTAAAAAGTAAGGAAAATTCCTAAAAACAAGGTTGCCTCGCAGGAAGCGTGCAATTTTACGTCTTTCGTTAGACGTCCCTTCAAGGATCAGTGATAGATCGGGTCCATCAGCTCGATGGACTCAATCACATTGCCATGAACGATGTCCTCCACATAGTATTTTAATATATACCCATTAACAGTAAAAACTTCAGTTGTGTGTGGATTTCGAATTTCTACAGCGTCATGTGGAAATACTCTATTTATAATAAAAACATCTAGTCCATCGCGATCGTAATTTTCCTGGGAAAAGACATAATTTAGCATTGAAAAGCCAAACGTTTTGCCCAACAACAAAAGTCTTCCTTGAAATGTGTTTATCATGGAAAGACCTTTGTTTTTCCTTTATAAATTTTGGAATTCAAATAGGCTTCATTGTGAATCTCCTCAAGTTCACATAAACTCAATTTCCTATGTGCCGTGACAGCATTACTGTCAATGTTCAATTTTTTAATGGCCCACATAGCTCGATGCTCTAATTCAACTAGCATATGGCATGGTTTTCCAAACACTAACCAATATGGGGACATACCAATAGGTGTTTTATAAGCTATCCTATAAGCCCAAAGTGTATCATCTAGCTTGGTGGCCCAATTTGTGCGGTCTATGCGAACAGTTTTCTCTAATATGTGTTTTATTTTCCTATTAGAGAGCTATACCTGACCACTGGTTTGAGGATGACTCGGGGTGGCTACCTTATGCATGATAGAGTGCTTTCTAAGAAATGAAGCAAAATGTTGATTATTAAAATGAGAACCACCATCGCTAATAATTGCACGAGGACAACCAAATCGAGAAAAGTTATTACTTTGAAGAAATTTAACCACAACTTTATGATCATTTGACTTGATTGCTATAGCTTCTACCCATTTAGACTCATAGTCAACAGCTACAAGGATATGCTGAAACCCAAAAGAAGGTGGAAAGGGACCCATGAAATCAATTCCCTAGATATTAAAGATATCGGCAACTAAAATCGGAGTCTGAGGCATCTCATTCCTATGAGAGATATTTTCAGTTTTCTTACATAGAATACAAGATTGGCAAAAATTATGAGAATCTTTAAAAATTGTAGGCCAATAAAATCCCCATTGAAGATCTTTCGCAACGATTTTCTTTCCTAAAAAGTGACCACCACATGCATGCGTATGACAAAAGTTAAGAATGTCATGAACTTCTGACTCAGGCACACATCTTCTAATGACTTGATCAGAACAATGTTTAAATAACTCAGGGTTTTCCCAAATATAATATTTAATCTGAGAAAATAATCGGTCCTTAGCATTTTTGGACCAAGAGTCGGGAAGCTTGCCTGATACAAGATAATTGATTATACGTGCATACCAAGCTTGTGAAATGCGAGTAACCTCAAAGATCATCAGTAAAAGAAGCACTGACAGGAGTTTTATCAAGAATATGTTCCAAAGGAAGGCGGGACAAGTGATCAACAACTACTTTTTCTGAACTTTTCTTATCCCTAATTTCAAGATCAAATTCTTGCAAAAGCAAGATCCATCGAATCAATCTAGGTTTGGCATTCTTTTTGGCTAAAAGATATCTAAGACCAACATGATCAGTATATATAAGGATTTTAAAACCTGGGAGGTAAGGACCAAACTTTTCTAATGCAAAAATTACTGCTAATAATTCCTTCTCTGTAGTAGTTTAATTTAATTGAGATTCAGAGAGGGTCTTACTAGCATAATAAATTACATGTGGAATTTTATTTACTCGCTGTCCTAACACAGCTCCTATGGCAGAATCAGAAGTATCATAAATGAGTTCAAACGGTAAGGAATAATCAGGTGCATGAACTATAGGTGCGATTGAAAGTAAATTACGAATGGCCTTAAAAGCAGTCAAACAAGCATCATCGAAGACAAAAGGGACATCCTTGGCTAACAATTCACATAAGGGTCTTGAAATTTTAGAAAAGTCTTTGATGAATCGACGATAAAATCCAGCATGACCTAAGAAAGAAAGAATCTAACGTACATATGTCGGTGGAGGTAAATTAGCAATTAATTTAACTTTGGCCCTATCAACTTCTATACCACGTTTAGAAACAATGCGATCTAAAACAATTCCTTCTTGAACCATGAAGTGACTCTTTTTCCAACTAAGAAGTAGATTAGTTTCAATGCATCGATCAAGAACTTTAGAAAGATTGTCTAAACAAGACTCGAAAGAATTTTTAAATACAAAAAAATCATCCATAAAGACTTCAAGAAATTTATCAATCATATCATAGAAGATGGACATCATACACCTTTGAAAAGTCACTGGTGCATTGCAAAGACCAAAAGGCATCCTACGGTAGGCAAAAGTACCAAAGGGACAGGTGAAAGTGGTTTTCTCTTGATCTTGGGGATCGACTGCAATCTGGTTATAACCTGAATATCCATTTAGAAAACAATAATAACTCTGACCAGAAAGTATTTCTAATATTTGATCAATAAAAGGTAAGGGAAAATGATCTTTCCTAGTCAAGGCATTAAGTTTCTTATAGTCAATGCACACACGCCATCCAGTAGTCTGGCGCATCGGGATTTGCTCAGTGGACTCATTTTCTACAACTGTTAAGCCTGATTTCTTACGAACTACTTATGTAGGACTCACCCACTGGCTGTCAGAAATTGGGTAGATAATTCCAGTATCTAGAAGTTTCACCACCTCTTTCATATGAGAATTGAGGTGGCATTGCATCTCCCTAACAGTTTTGGATTCATCTTCAAGATGAATTCTATGCATGCAAATTGAAGGGTCGATGCCTTACAGATTGGCCATTGCCCATCCTTTGGCTTTCCTATGGAGTTCCAGAACCTCTATAAGTTGACTCTCCTGATCGCTGAAAAGGGAAGAAGAGATGATAACGGGAAGAGAGGAACCTGACCCTAGGAAAATATATTTTAGTGTTTTAGGCAGTGGTTTTAATTCTATGTCAGGTGGCATTTCCAGTGAACAAGGTGCAGGTGTAGAAGAGAGCGGTGGAAGGGGTTCAACCAACCAAGAAACATTTTATGTACTGACCGATGGATCGGCCGTCTGGCCGATCGATCGATTCTCAGCTGATTGATCGGTCCTCTGGACGATCGATCGGTCGAGCCGATTTGTGTGTGTCAATGTCATCTTTTGATTGTGTAGTGTCCTGAACATTTTCTACATCATTATGAGATTCATAATATTTCAAAATGTCAGATATTTCATCAGAAATCATAGAATATGATCTAACATCAACACATTCAGTCAAAATATCAACATTAAAACATTCATCATCATCAGGCTCAGGAAAATATGTAGTTTTAATAATATTTAATTTAACATGCATGTGACCAAAAGAAACATCCATCACACATGTTCAACAATTCATGCAGACATTAGCAGTGGCCAAAAAGGGACGTCCTAGAATAATGGGTACAATCTTTTTGCAGTGGACATCAGGTTCCATATCCAAGATAACAAAGTCAACAAGAAAGAAAGAATTGTCCACCTTAACTAAAACATCCTCCAAGATACCTTTAGGTGTGTTAATGGATCTATCAGCTAATTGCAAAATCACTAGTGTTTGTTTAAGTTCTCCCATCCCAAATTCCTTGTAAAGGTAATATGGCATAAGATTAACACTGACACCTAAATCTAGAAGGGCATCATCAATATGGTCGTCTCCTATACAACAAGGTATGGTAGGGGTACCAGGATCCTTCAATGTGGGTGGCGTATCATATTTCAAAATCAAATTGATTTGCTCGGTAAGAAGATCTTTTTAGAAACTTTGGATTTGGCCTATCATTTATGGGTACATAGATCCTTAAGAAATTTGGCATAAGACGGGATCTGTCTGATGGCATCTAGCAAAGGTATGTTGATATTGTCTTGTTTAAAGGTTTCAAGGATCTCTTCGGCAGTTTTTCAGGCTTTTTATGGTTGAAGATGGATCTTTTAAGAGATGCTGGAAAAGGCACTTCTTGAATGTATTTAGCTAGATCAGGCTCGTTCGAATCAGTTGGATCATAATCAGGTCGGAGAAGAGAGTCATCTCGGATTAAACGATCAATCGTTAGATGGACGATTGATCGTCTGGTAGGCCGATCGATCGTCCGTACTGACAGATTCATCTATTCGATTATCTACTGTTTTGCCACTTCTGAGGGTTACAACGGCTTTGACTTGGCAAGTGTTGGCCTCTGGGGTTAGTCACAGATTGACTTGGCCAGTGTCCTTCCTCTCTTTTGGCTATAGTGGTAGAGAGTTGGCCCAATGCATTCTCAAGTTTAGTAATGGATTGGGTATTATAAATACATTGGTTCTCTATCGTAGACATATTGTTCTGAATTTTGGAAACTTCACTTGTCAGGTCACTTCTTATTACACTAAAATTTTCATTTATGGCTGAAATGATGGAACTCAAAGTAGGTTCAAAGGTGGTTTGGGTTGGAGGGGCTGAAGTTGATTGTGGAGGGTACCCAGGGTTTGGTTTTGTAGAAGTGCTAGGTGGGTACTTAAAAGTAGAAGGATTAACTGTATTGTTTTGTCCTTGAAAATTACTTGACTGTTGTGGCTTCCAACTAAAATTAGGATGATTTCTCCAACCATGATTATAGGTATTAGAATAAGGGTTATTCTGAGGTTTTGAAAAACCATAAGTCACATTAACTTATTTCTGAACAAAGTCAGGGAAATGGGAAGCCAAATGACAATCAACAATAGGATGATCAGAGCTAAGACAAAGGGCACATGTCTCAAGAGAAGTATTAGGAAATTGTTGAGTAAGAGTTTGACATGTTTTCAACTGATTTAAATCTTTAGTTAGGAGGGCTACTTGTGTATAGAACAAAGTCAGGGAAATGGGAAGCCAAATGACAATCAACAATAGGATGATCAGAGCTAAGACAAAGGGCACATGTCTCAAGAGAAGTATTAGGCAATTGTTGAGTAAGAGTTTGACATGTTTTCAACTGATTTAAATCATTAGTTAGGAGGGCTACTTGTGTAGAGAGACTTTGGAATTCAGAAATTTCATGAATTCCCTGAGAATTACGAACAGTGGTATACCGACTCCAAGAAACTGAGGCATTGTGTTGTGAATTTTCAGCAAGGATCTCATACATTTCCTAAAGAGCAGTCCAAGGCTTACTAAGAATAACACCCCGCAGTAGGCTTCGACCATCATCCTATAACAGTCATTAAGACCATTATAAAACAAATAGGTTAGCTTCCACTCAAGTACCTCATGATACGGACACTCTTTAAGAAGATCCTTAAATCTTTCCTAGCTTCATGAAATAGCTCATCCTCATTTTGCTTAAAGGATACAATCATAGTACGATAATTTTGAGTTTTAATGATAGGGAAATATTTTTTAAGGAAAGCATCCTGAATTTGGTCCCCATATTGAAATCGAATTTGGAGCTACGATTTGAAGCCAATGTTTGGCCTTGTCTTTCAAAGAAAAAGAGAAACGTTTGAGTCTAAAGGCATCATCATTAAAGTGCTGGAGTTTCAACATGGAAAGGATTTCAAAAAAGCTAGTAATGTGTCTATAAGGGTCCTCATTCTCAAGCCCATAGAAGGAAGGTAAAGCAATAATCCAATTGGGCTTAATCTCATAATGTGCAGCAGTAATTGCAGATGGGTTGATAGAAGAAGCATAGGTGTAAGGTCCATGTAGGAAGTGGTTCCTAATTGGGACTTCTCTTTGGTTATTATTATTAACTCCGCTACCAATATTAGCATTAGGGTCTATGAGAGGTCCCTCGTTTTCATCCATTGTAACGAAGGTCTCTTGAATAGATTGCAAGTTACTTATGGCTTCCTGATAGTTACTTAAAGATTTCTCTCCTAAGGTTCTAGTTGTTCTGAGTGTGGCCTCTGATTCTAGATCCAAAGGTTCCGAATGGATGTTTAGGGATCGTCTGTGTTGCATGCAAGATCACACATCAAAAAAAGAAAGAAAACGAATACAGAATATTCGAAGGAGAGGAGAAAACCGCGGAATACCACAACTGAAATGAAAGTTGTAGGTTAGAAGACTAACCTAGTTGCGCAGTCACTGGACAATCAAGCGTTCCAGGGGGCAAGCAAGCTGGTTTCTTCAAGAAAAATCCATTTTCTTCACTAACACCTGGATGATTGATCGGCTGGGTGGCCGATCGATCAATTTCCAGATGATTGATTAGTCGTCTGGCCGATCGATCGTTCGTCTGAAGATTGCAGATCCTTCTTGTCACGAACTGTCAATTTCAAACTGCAGAAATTCCAAAAATTGTAAGAAAAATTCCTAAAAGAAACTGAAAACAAAATAAATAATAAATAAAACTCTAACTAGGCTCAGAAAAGAGTAAAAAGAAGTCAACTGTTTTCATTGAAAATAAAAAATAGGTCCCGGCAACGGTGCCAAAAACTTGGTCGTCCGCAAACATGTCGTTAAATCATGCATACTCTCAGTTTAAAAATATATAAACCCTTATTTCAATATTAAATTCAAAGGATAGTATAATGATGAAATACTGGGTCGATTCACAGGGAAACTACTGATTCAAACAACGAAAACAAATCCAACTCTCAATACTCTATTCTAAAGCGGCAAAAGGGTTTATCGGTTTTAGAAATTAAGTAATTAAAACTAACTAAGAAAGCAATGGAAATTAAGATTAAGATAAAGCAATGAGAGAAAACCGAGGGATTACTTAATCCACTTTAGTGTCTCTTCATGTATTCTCTAGTTATCCTCTTGTATTCTTATCTAGACATTATAGATTCAGAACTTCTTAAGCTTACATGAATCCCTGAAAGAAAATAATTTTTTTTTCCAAAGACATACTTTATCTTCGATTAGCATAGCTTGTCTTCAGGGCAACCTTACAACAACCTATCGTCACTAAGCATGAAGTATCTCATAGGAATTCACAAACCACATAAAACCCATCTTATAGATCTCTACTATTAATCACCGAAATCAAGTATGTGAGGACCCGTATATAAATTGAGGACTTTTATGCTAATACCACCATTCGTAGGGGGTTTTTAGCATAATCCTCACTATTAAGCCCTAAACCTAATACCTTGATAGATATCTTAAACCCAAATCCCTTTGGGTTTCTTTTCTCCAGCCGCCACACCCGAGGGAGAGACGCCCGACGCTCGTGATCGGCGTCGCCGCGATCGTCGTCACCGGCGGGGGGATTCTTCACCAGCTGGAGGTTAGCGACCTCCTTCTCTCCATTTCTTTCTTCCTAGTCTTGTACTCTTTCTCACCGTGATCTCCTCCAATGGGTTTTCTTTTGATCGTTGTTTGGGTTACTTGATCTTGAGTGGATCGGTTGGAGTTTTCTGGAGTTTCTAGTTCTTTCTTGTTGCTTTGGATTTATGCAAGATCGGTATGGATCTTTAGATGCCGGGTTTTCCCTTGATCGGATGGAGCTGTTGAGATCGTGTTTCCTATCGTTTTGTTTGGATTGGATCCTTCTTTATTGATCAAATTCCCATGGCAGTGGTTTGATTTCTTTCTTGGTTGCAATTGGTTCGAGATGCTAGGATTGTTGGAGTTCATGGGTTGCACGAATTTGTTCTTCCCTTCTCCTTGCTGCTTTTGCTTGTGATCTAAGGATTTGTGGTATATTTTGATGAGGCTTCTTCTCCTTTCTCTGGTTTATTGGACTTCGATCATGTTTGCTTGGATTTTGATTTAGTTGATGGGTTTCAAGTATGAGCTATGCTATCGGTTGGGTTGAAGATTCTAGTGATTTGATTGAGATTCTTTTTCTTGTTTCTCTCTGGATCGAGTTGTCGATTGATGTTGGATTCTCAGAAATCATAACAGAGGAATTTTTGTGTGCTTGACCTTCACTAGTTCTTTGGTAATCTCCATCGATTCTTTTGTGTTTAGCTTGATCGAAATATTCCGGTTGGGTTTTTGGTCCCTGGTTGATCTTGAATTACAACAAAGGAAATGGTGCTCGTAGGGTGTTTGTGTGAATGCCTATGAGAGTCTTGAGCAATTGCGATTTCCTCCTCTCCGATGGAGCTTTATTGACCAGTCTGTGTTGATTTGCTTGATGTTTGCTGGATTTTTTTAAATTGGTTTAGAGATGTCTATGCAATTGCAATGTTACGTGAGTTCTGTTTTGGATTGAAATTAGTGGGTGACTTAGTCATTGGGCATTGGAGGTTCGCTAGTACCGGGCGTTTGAAGTGGCTGATTCTTCTCTTGCTGATTTTTGGGTTGCTAGATCATAGACTTAGTCTTATAATTGATTAGGATGCCATCTTTCATGGTAACAGAGGCATCTGTGCGGACGGTGGGGTACTTGGAGCTCGCCGGTGCCGCCTTAGAGCGTAGAACGAATCTTGGAGATTCTTAACTCGTGTTCTCTATTAATTGAGGTAGGTGGACTATCCAAACTGCATACTTGAAACTAACTAGTATCACTACCGTAAATCATGGATGATGTGTAGATATATATATTTGAGGTGATGCTCAGGCTGGTAATTCTATGCTGATTACATTATAGTTATTTTGTTTACGTGTTTTGTTATTTTGCTTGAATTGTAGAATTGTGGTTTGATCCATTCACGTGGAAGATTATGGTTGTCTGTGATGTGTTAGCTATGGCTAATTATTGTTGTGCAATTATTGTGATGTGGAATTTCTTATTTGTATGTATGTGAATTACTTTCATGTTTGGATGATCTGTGATTAGATACAATCCTGCGGTGCTTAGGAGTTGTACTTAAATGCTGGTACAGTATGGTTGTGTTGGTCAGGTGTACTACGGTCTGGTGATGTTCAAATTAAATCCTGTACGAGGACCGCATTGCATGTCTAGGCCGGGGTCAGGTCTAGGAACTCGCGATCGAGGCTACGGGTGGACCTGGTCCCCGTGATCGATCGGGGTTTTGAGAGAATGATTATGAAATCCAAAGTGGATAAGAGAAGTAATTATTATTGTTCGAGAATCGATTGATTTTCTGGAACCTTAGTCTTAGTGGCTATTGGGGGTAGCCTAATGTCTGCTGGTCGACGCTAGTCTAGCTGTGCCCACAGTTGGCAGGGTAATGTCCCGGACTGTGGTGGAGAGCGAGCTGTGCCCACAGTTGGCAGGGTAGTCGCCCGGACCGTGGTAGAGAGCGATGGGTCGATTGCGAGCTTGGGCTTAGGTTGTGACTTCCCTTGAGCTAAGACTTAGGTGCCAGATTACATTGTTTATTTATGTTGGTTATTAGTTAGTTTCTTGTATGTCGTTAGTTAGTCTCCTACTGGGCTTTTTGCTCACCCCTACTTTTGCAGGTTCTTCAGGTGATGACGCCCGAGTTTGAGATCGTGGGAGGATTCGACATAGAATTTAATTAATTTATTTTATTTCATTCGTTTGAGAGATTGTATTGATGTTGGGATCATTGGGATTATGAGATTTGATTAATGATTTGATTCATGCTTTCAGAGTCAGAATTTTGTAAAACAATTGAAGACGGTATTTGAATTAGATTGATTCATGTTATTGAAATCCGAAGTTTGTAATAAATTATTGGATTATCCTGTAATGAGTTGATGAATATGACTTTTAGCAGGTTGATTATGTTGTGTTAGTGTAGAACAGGTTTTCCTCGCGTCCCGTGGTCGGGGTGGGTATATCCCGGGACGGGGCGTGACAAAGTAGGTCTAAAAATACGTCAAGGAATTCCCTCAACTCTTTTATCATTAAAAACAAATCTATAAGATCATGTTTAGAATAAAAATACAAGATTCAAATTAGAAAAATATAGAGAAGATATCCTAAAGTTCATGAGATCCCTAAGTATAAGAATCAGCCACTCATCTTGGGGATAGAAAGTCATAGGTTTGATGAAGAACTCCAAGAATTAAAACTGCTTCTCCGTCGTCTTTAGAAACCCTAATATGCTCTTTTCTCTCTATGGGGATCTTTAATTTTCGGCTAGAAAACCTCTTTTTTATAGGGATAAAGTCGGCTAAAGTGGTAACATATCAAGTAGGACTCTATTTTTAATATTTCTAAAATTAGGTTTCTGCCCGATCGATCGATCGCCCGTATGATCGACCGATCATCCATATGGACAATCCATTGTCTAGAAGTGCCTTTTCCAGCCAACTTCATCTTTATAATTCTAGTTAAGAATTTGTGGAACCATATATAGCTTAACTTAATTAGAATAAAAGAAGGGAAGTCCATGGATCGGTGTGACCACAACCTAACCATTCCCACTAACAGGAAAATGCCACCAGCCTCCTAATAAGTCAAATGAAGACAAACTTAAAACCATTTTAATGTTTGTATAGGAAGAGGTAGGGATTTTTACGAAGCTTTCAAAATGAAAGTTGTTTGTCTCAATGTCTTCTAGCAGTCCTCCAAATTTCAGAAATATATGAATTTTCTATAATTTATTGTGAATTCTTTCAAAACTGACAGCAGAACAGCGTATTTTCAACATAGTAACCATTTTCTGTATTTTTTATTTTGAATTTTCATTAAACCTGAAATCAACTAGCAACCATTCTCAGGCTAACAAAGATAAATTAAGGGGTCAAAGTATGAATATTTCATGACTCATCAGGGACCGGGCGTCGTCTTCTTCCTCGGCCACGACCACTCTCACCCACCCCCGCTCGGCCACCCGCGACCCTCCTTTGGCTCGGCCTCCAACCCCCCCCCCCCCCCCCCCCCTCGTTGTCTCTCTCTATCTCCTCCTCCCGAGTGCGCGACCCTCCTCCCGCTCGTTCTCTCTCCTCTCTCTCTCCCTCTCTCGCCCGCTCGTTCTCTCTCCTCTCTCTCTCTCCCTCTCTCGCCCGCTCTCTCTCTCCCTCCTCCCGCTCGGCCTTGCCCGCTCTCTCTCTCTCCCTCCTCCCACCGTCTTCTCCCGCTCGGCCTCGCTAACCGCTGTAGCCTTCCCCGGCCACCCCGCCGCCGGTGGCCACCATCACCACCATCACCACGAGAGGAAGAAGAAAGGGCAATTTAGGCATTTAACATGAAATGTGGTGCATTTATACATTGTCGGGGTGCATTTAAAATTCTCCCTCATGTAAGCAACTCAAAATATAAATAGTGATTAATATGGTAGGAGAACAAAAGCATTCCCCTGAAGCTAGAACAGTAATTAGCTCCTAGATCAACACCACTCTACATGAGAAGTTTTTGCCAAATTGGACCCGTGATGTTCACGTTTGGCAGAATGAGACCCCCCCTAAAGTTTTTTTACAACAAAGGAACCCTAACCATATAAATCCTGATTTTACCCCTCCCCTCCCATGCCTTGGATGGCCATGTCAACAATCCTATTTCTCCTCATCATAATCGCTTTTAATGCATCTTCTGATTTTGGCTAAAAAATGACAAAAACATCCTGTCGCATTTAATACGACCCGATGTGTCTTCTTCCCAAAGCTTCTTCTTCCCGAATCCTCTTCCTCCCTCCTGCCGGACATGGCACCTCCCGCCATCTTCTCTTCTTCCTCTCCACTGCCTCCTCTTCTCTTCTCCCTAACCACTCTTCTCCTTTATTCTTTCATCTCTCATCCCTTTTCACTGTCTTCACTTCTCTACTTTCGCCAAAATAGTTCACCGGAGAGAACTCTCCACACATGCAAGGTAATGAGAAGCGTTCCGCTGCATTGCCACTTCAACGGACATGTTATAAATCAAGAACGCAATCCAAATTATTTGGAGGGTACTTCCACGATCGACGAGTTCTCATCGGACCTTACTCTTGCTCAACTGAAGGCTCACTTTTATGTTCTCATCAATCTATCTCCTATTGATGTTGAGTTGTTCTTAACATACGTGATACCCGACGATCCATATAGACCATATAGCTGTCTAAACATTAATCCTCCGGTGTAAGTCCGTTAATCGTCGGGTATCTCGTATGTTAAAAACAACTCAACGTCAATAGGAGATAGATTGCTGAGAACGTAAAAGTGAGCCTTCAATTGAGCAAGAGTAAGGTCCGATGAGAACTCGTCGATCGTGCAAGTCCCCCCCAAATAATATGGATTGTGTTCATGATTTATAACATGTCCAATGAAGTGGCAATGCAGCAGAACGCTTCTCATTACCTTGCATGTGTGAAGAGCTCTCTCCGGTGAACTATTTTGACGAAAGTAAAGAAGTGGAGACAGTGAAAAGGGATGAGAGATGAAAGAATAAAAGAGAAGAGTGGTTAGGGAGAAGAGAAGAGGAGGCAGTGGAGAGGAAGAATAGAAGATGGTGGGAGGAGCCATGCCCGACGGGAGAGAGGAAGAGGATTCGGGAAGAAGAAGCTTTGGGAAGAAAACACACGACGGGATGTTTTTGTCATTTTTTAACCAAAATCAGAAGATGCATTAAATGCGGTTATGATGAGGAGAAACAGGATGCTTGGCATGGCCATCCATGGCATGGGAGGGGAGGGGTAAAATCAGGATTTATATGGTTAGGGGTCCTCTGTTACAAAAAAACTTTAAGGGGGGTCTCATTTTGCGAAATGGGAACATCACGGGTCCAATTTGACAAAAGCTTGCTCTACATGAACATACACCATATATGAAAAGAAATGATAAAACTAGGTAATCCTCTATTTACAAGTCCACTCAAAGCTCTTGGGTTGACCCTCTAAATCTAAAAAGAATTAGTAAAAAGCATATCATGGGATATGGAAACAAAATCTACAGCATACGGTAATTTACACCACACCGCCGTTTTGTAATGATAAGAACTTGGCACCTGCTCATTGTTTAGTGGCTAAAATTCATATTTAGTACTTGTAAAATATGTGAGTTACCACTTGAGTATCTGAGCTTTTTTATTTACAAAATTGATACTTCAAGTACCTTAACTTATCAATATAGTACCTACCGTCAGCTACTGTTATCCTCAATTGATGGTATTCCGCTCACGTGATATCACGTAAGTGGTTTTGCTAGGTTACCACTTGTGTACCTACCGGCTAAATTACATATTTTGATACCTGTAAAATATGTGAGTTATCACTTGAGTACTTGAGCTTTTCTAACACTAGTCACGTGCAAGTCACCAGGGGCGGATCCAGGATTTAAAGTCCGTCCGGGCTAACACTATCCTAATGGTTTTCTTGATGGAAACTATACCAATCACATGCTCACATTTTAATGTAATATCTCTAATGGATTTCAAAAGGCTTGTTCCTATGTTTCAGTTATTGTTACTCTACACAAGAACAAGAAACTATATCCAAACAGTAAATGCTCAAGTAGTGTTCTCAATATTCAAAACACATTCTTTTATGAACAGTAAAATTATTTGTAAAATAATTCTGAAAACAAAAAAATTACAAGTGGGGTCTAATCTCTCAATTATACAACTACTAACCTTTTAAAGTCGTTTTTTTTACCTTGTACGTTGTAGAAAATTGCTTTTAAGAGAGACAAAACAATAAAATCAAAGGGCTATTAGGAGCCACGACATTAACTTAAAGCCTTGAACCCATGGGTGTCCTGCAAGTATCAAATACTATGTGAATAAATTATATGTCTATCAAACATTTTGAAGAACGAGTAAATAAATGTGAATAAATGAACTAAATATATGTCAGCAGGCCGCCCGATACCCAGTCACTGGTCACTGACACCTAGCTATTGCACTTTTTAATTTCGACTCTCGGGCACTTTTTTATTTTGACTAGTTCCTACGGTGATGTCAGCAGGCCACCTATACCTATACCTAGCAACTTTTAATTTTAATTTTGACTCCTTGGCTGCTTTGACAGTACTGGATTGCCTTTTAATTTTAATTTTGACTCTTTGCTGCTTTGGCAGTACTGGAGGGCTGACGGGTGGGCTAGTCATTATATAGGCTGGATTTAATGTATTTATATTGAATTTAAATGAACTAAAATATATAAATCCTTTAAAAAATATCATGTGGGCTGCCCGGGCTACAGCCCGGTGCAGCCCACCCATGGATCCGCCCCTGTAAGTCACGTAACCAATTTTTCGTTAGGATTTTGACGCCGTTCGAGCTTCCGATCAAATTGTTATGGTATTGATACTTGAGGTACCAATTTTGTAAATAGAAAAGCTCATGTAATCAAATGGTAACTCACATATTTTACAGATACCAAATATGAAATTTAGCCTTATTTAATCTCCTCACCGACTCAAGGATTTTAAATGTTTAATCTACCTGATTCGATCCAATAACTAGGTGTTCTCCCCAAGTGAACAGAAACAGTGATCATGAAATTTATAGAAACTCAAAACCAAGTGCTAATCTCAGCGATGATCATCTAATAAGTGGATTCAACAGCGTCGAACCCCATACAAGGGAGCTATCTTGGAATAAGCAAAGGATTCGAGAAATCACGCAAAACTCCAAATGACTCGATGCATCAACCAAAGATGAGTATAGAACATTCACCTGGAGACCGGCTCGAGAGGAGCGGGAGACAGCCTTCTACAAACAGCTATGTCGAAATGGTGATTAGCGATGAGATCGTCGGAGGACAGGGTTTAGCATGAGAGAGGATTTCATCTTATCTGAAACATGCTTGTCAATTAAAGAAGAATAACAAGATATATAAAAAATCATACAGTATGCACTTAATATTTGATGGTGTTTTAACAAAAACCGGTGGTGCACATGAAACTAGC
Organism: Narthecium ossifragum; assembly: GCA_963920575.1. Classification (NCBI taxonomy): domain Eukaryota; kingdom Viridiplantae; phylum Streptophyta; class Magnoliopsida; order Dioscoreales; family Nartheciaceae; genus Narthecium; species Narthecium ossifragum. Next base: position 7,972,689 of record OY986970.1, read on the forward strand.
GGTACTGATGACATGCTGCCATTCGTGACGGCTGAAGGCCACGTGAAACACGTTGGATGAGATGAGGTTGTACCGATCATGACAAAGCCATTCATGGTCCCTCTTGCATCCACGGTACCAGGTCTGGAGACTCTCTGGATCATGTCCCCTTCTTACGCGTCTGGGGTTCTTCCAATTAATCAACCAAGTTTTTCCATCATTCTCCACCTTAAAACCCTTCTCCCCATCATCGAATCTTGCTCATTTGCTCTTTTGCTCTTTTGCTTGACACCCATCTTTCCTCTTTGCCTCTATTGTTGGATTTGGTTGAGAGTTTCGTGTAGTACTAGGCTGTGTCTACATGGCTTTGCAAGTTAGCAGCGCAGCCTTTTCGCTCTTCGACCGGAGAAGGGCTCTTGTGACGAGAGCTGTGGCGTCGGAGAGTGCGACAACCTTGACTGGGGAAGAGGGGAAGGTGAAGCTGGGTGGGTCGGATGTGAAGGTGACAAGGCTCGGGATTGGAGCTTGGTCATGGGGGGACACTGCCTACTGGAATGACTCCCAATGGGATGGTAATGTTTAGGGCAATTGATCCTTTTATAACCAATTGTTGTTTTTTTCCTACTTGAACTCAAATTGTTTGTTTGCAATAAGTTCAAATTTGATCTTACAAATCCTTTAGTCGCCAAAAGATGTCCCATTTCCTTATTTATTCTTACAGTGGTGCTTGCTATTGCTATTTGTTCTCTTTTGTGAATTGGGTATGTTAGAGTACATAATTTAAGTGAATAAATTTCACCTCTCTCATAAACTCAAGCTTTTGGGATGACTCCATCATTCTGCTACTTAAATTTATATTCACATGCTGGAATTCATGAATCATTCGAGCCCACATGTGATTTCTTGAAATTATTGCTATGTCTTGTAAGTGGCTTTACCGTAATATTATTTTACAATTTTTCTCCTGATGCTCTTTGCTTCTGATATTTGAAAGGTTTATGCTTTTCTTTCATTCTGTTGCAATGAATAGAGTCTGAAATCTGGCTAATTTACTGTTCCAAATATCATTTGTTTACAAATCCAGACAGAAACCTGAAGGCAGCTAAGGCAGCTTTCAATGCCAGTATTGATGGCGGCTTGACCTTCTTTGATACAGCTGAAGTCTATGGTGCAGGGGTAGGATTTTTTACCCCTTTCTTGTTTGGTAAGAACTGCATAAAGGAAGTCTAGCATGATTTTAATGTTGTTTCCTCCTCTCTGCAGATGATGGGACCAGTCAACTCTGAATCTTTACTTGGAAGGTACCGATAATAAATCCAATGACTGCATTCTCTTAGTTTGTTCGTCGTTTTTGGCCTTTAGGTGTTTAAATTATTCTGCAAAAAGTATATCCCTGTGATGTTTATATCTTGACACTTGCTGATATGAGAACTCTTTTGTTTACATGCATCTATTTAACTACAGATTCATTAAGGAGAGACAAGAAAATGATTCAGTTGAGGTAGCTGTGGCAACCAAATTTGCAGCACTGCCTTGGAGGTTTGGCCGACAAAGTGTTGTTTCTGCTCTCAAAGATTCATTATCTCGCCTTGGACTTTCATCGGTCGACCTCTATCAGCTCCACTGGTCTGCTTAATGAACTGTTCCTACTGCTATTTCTAAAAACACATCTATGACATATACTAACCGCCACAAATATTGGTTATTTTCAGGCCTGGTATATGGGGAAATCAAGGTACTCGAGTTATCTCCACTATGGGGATCAGAGAAACAAAGTTCCTGGTTACTTTGCTGTAACTTGTACAACTGTAGCACACTCATTTTAAACAAACTCAAGCCCAATTATGAAGGTTCTTTATTTATTCTACTTTATGTATTTTAATTGTTTCAGGATACATTGATGGCCTTGGAGATGCTGTAGAAAAGGGTCTCGTCAAAGCTGTTGGGGTCTCCAACTACAATGGTAATTCTCGTTCAAGATATGTAAATGCATCATACTATTCTGAGGACCTGTGTGCTATATCCTATCATTCTTCGTGAATCTTGTTTTGATGTATGTACCAGAGAAACGTCTTAGAGATGCTTACGATCGATTGAAGAAGCGAGGAATACCTCTAGCTTCAAATCAAGTTAATTACAGCCTCATATACAGGCTTCCTGAGGAAAATGGTGTGAAAGCTACATGCGACGAACTTGGAGTCACTTTGATAGCATATTCTCCTATGGCTCAAGGCATGACTTTTGGACTCATATTTGGTTCCTTAATGGCTACTTGCTTGAACATGATCATGTATAACTTTGAATTTGCTCTGATTTGTGATTCATTACCTAACTCGATATTCTAGTTGCGGCACCCATGAAATCTTCTCTGCAGGAAGCCAATAGAAAGAATAGAGTTTGACCATATTGTGCATTCTAAGTTTCTTTAGCACAAGCCATAAATTTTGTCGCTCAATAACTGAGATTGTATACTATGCTGCTAAAACTGTCCTATCGTTGTTGCAGTGTTACACCTCATTCTATTTTGATGCATAAACAAATCCTGTGCAATGTTAAGATTGCCCTTTCAAATGCTGTTAAGAACATCGCATATAATCCTTGAGGGGTGATAAGCAGCGATATCTTCTCTCTAGCTGCCTGTTAAATGTATTCTGCTTTCATGCAATATGGATGCATCTGGTTTCTCGTGATCTAAGGATTTGTGGTTTCTCTCAAGTGTTGTCGATTAAGTTTGCAATTCCATGTATTTGATGGACCTTCTTCTAGTGTCATGGACTTTACTGTCTGCTAGACTAATTTTGAGTCAAGTACTTCTGTTCCACCCAATAGTAGAAATTCTAAGTGGAACCTGGTGGATTTATTTCAGGTATCCTTACAGGGAAATATACACCCGAGAATCCCCCAACTGGCCCTAGAGGCAGAATCTACACTAGTGATGTTCTCACAAAGGTATGAACTCTATTAGTGTGCTTGCCTCTTGAAATATCAAATAATACTCTTACTGAGGTTTCTATGCTGTACAGCTTCAACCTCTGCTAACTAGAATTAAAGAGATTGGAGCGGCATATGGCAAAACTCCAACACAGGTTTGATTCTTTTTCCTCATATTATCAGAAAGTCAGAAATCTTCTGTTGATAAAATAACATTCATTATCATCCTTAGAATATTTTCAGACCTAGACAAAATTGCAAGAAAGTCAAGAATCCATTGTGTTTTAAATGCTGATCTTTGTGTCTACTTTTATCATGATCCCAGCCTTTTAAAACTCTGAAATTATTTGTGTATCATCACCTTCTACGATGCAAATGTTATGTCTAGGAGGATTGTGTAAATTATTTAATTCTCTTAATTGGAGTTGTAACGATTGGTGTCAAAAATGTGTATCATGTGGTTGAGAGCTGGAACAAACAACTAAAGAAATAGCATTTCTTGAGACTGCCGAACATGAGCAAGTTCTTTTCTGCAGGTTGTTCTGAACTGGCTAACGTGTCAGGAAAACGTTGTGCCCATTCCAGGAGCTAAAACTGGCGAACAAGCTATAGAATTCATAGGCGCCCTTGGATGGAGGCTCACAGATCAAGAGATCGAGGAACTTCGCATGCTGGCATCCACAACAAGGCCTGTAATTGGGTTCCCTGTTGAAAAACTGTAGATTGCAACCAGTAAAGCTCTTATATCCTCATAGTGAAGTATTAGTGTAAAGATCTAGTAATCACTCGAAATTCAAGTGAAGTTATGTACATCAATAAAGTGCTTTATCTATGAAGAGTGCTAGTCATTATTCTTTGTCCCTTCGTCTTTAAAATCCTTCATTCAGAACCTAATTGCTGAAATAGGTGATTTTATTGGGCAAAGACATGTATGACCGTAATAAATTGGTACATGTGAGCTTAGATGTATGTTCTACCTACTTCAAGAGAAATATATCTTCGTAGTGCTGCTGATGAATTTGCATCAAGCTTCATAGGGTTGACTAAATTCTAACAGTGATGAACAATAGTGGGGGTAATCTGTAGTTGATTGGTTCAGCAACATGTTAAAGCACTAATCACTCGGGGTAATTTGATAATTATATAACTTACAATACTAGGGTTGGTAGAAATGCAACTCTCGTATGGACGTAGGCAAATTATCGAAACATATAAATCTGTTTTTTTTTGTGCGTTCTCTACGTTGATTGCTATTTAATGTACTACGTCTTGGATACATTTACGCTAAGAAACATTTAACTCTTCTGCACTAGTTGAGGTGACGACGATCGTGGTTGAAATAGCTTGAAGATGACTTGTCACATTTCTCAATCGTGACCTCATCCGCGAGATTTGGGAACATACTGGTTGAGAGCGTGGGTAGGCCCTCCTACTATTATGTTCGATATAGGCTTCTGGGCTTCTGGGCTTCTAGGCATGGACGTCCTCTTCTGGCCGAGGCCGGCGGCTGCAATGCTTGGCCGTGAGCCTTGGACACCTCAAGAATCTTGAAAGGGTGTGGCTATTGGCATCACTTTTTAAACTCAACACACCACATTTTAGAATTTTTTTTATTTAAAAAAAAAATAAAAAAACTAAAAAAACTTTAAACTATCCTCATCCCCTACCTCCTCCTCTCCCCTCATCCCACCCTCACCCGGCGGTGGCATACGAGCCAACAAAAACCTTTTAGAAACCAGCCACGGGAACGAAGACCGACCTTGAAATCCAAATCAAGAACCAAGACTGCCCAAGAACGAAGACTATAGAAATGGACATCCACGGGAAACGAAGACCGACCTGTTTCGCTCCATCCGTCGAAGAGAACAAGGCAATCGGAGACGAAATTTAGCGAGTGGGAGTCCCTGGGCGTCGGAAAGATTCCATCTTTGCACGTTACCCGGCGACAAGAGAGCGAACCAGGACAGGATATCTTCTCGTAGAGCCTCTTCCAAGACAGCCTTCTCCCCTGTTCAGATGAGGAAGAGGCGAGGAGGGATCCGACGAGGCCATCCCCGAAGTCTCTCCGGCAAAGAGACTCCCATAGGAAGTCACAGGAGGCCAAAGATCTCAGCTTTTTACAGGTCATGGAGAAGTAGATGATGGCGTCCAAGGGGAGGAGGCGGAGGATGGAGAAGAGGTGGTCATGGTACATGTCGGCGATGTTGCCAGAGCAATCAGACGGAGAAGAAGACGATGGCACCATGATGAAATTGCGGGCGTTCTTACTTCTTGGTGAGCTTGTAGAGGGGATTCTTGATAGGAGCTTGGAGGAGTGGAAAAATGGTGGAGGGTTGGGATGATTGATGTGAAGTTTAGAACAAGAGAAGGGCGTTAGACTGGTCCACTGGACAGGGAAAGGGTTAGGTCCACGTCCTACTACCAGCAGACCGGCATGCTCGGAATCAAGTCCGACATATACTCCCTCGGCATCATGCTCCTCCAGATCATCACTGCACATCAACGATCTTTCGCCGCTGTGGTCGCCACCGCCCGGTGAGGGTGGGATGAGAAAGAGGGAGAGGTAGGGGATGAAGGTAGTTTAGGGATTTTTTAGTTTTTTTATTTCTTGTTTTAAAAAAATGAAAAAAAACATGAAGTGTGGTGTGTTGAGTTCAAAAAGTGGTGCGAATAGCCGCACCCATCTTGAAATTGTCATATCAGATGGGTGATTTTGACGATTATACAGCAGGGTTCTTCAGGATTTTACTAGAGGCGAGGGTCTTACAAGGGCCTTGCAAGGCTCTGGCCACGTGGCACCATTTGATCTCACCACGTGACCAGAGAATTAGGTGAAAATTTGGGTGGGCGGTGGGGTTTCAAAAGAGAGAGAGACAAAGAGCCCGCCCGGTCTTTCTCTCTCCCACCCTCCCTCCCTCCCCGACCTCTCTCCCCGGCGCTGGTCTTTCTCTCTCTCCCTCCCTCCCCCCACCGCCCCCCCCTCCCCGACCTCTCGTCCCTCTCTCTCCAACGGTGTCGCCGGCTCCTCCTCCGGCATCCGAGCGCGCTCCTCGTCCTCCGGCATCCGCGCGCTCCTCATTCGGCAAAATGGATAGCCATGGTCTCTATCCTCCCGCCGCAGCACTCGCCTCTCTTCCCTCGCCGCAGCCGTTCCCCCCTTGGCGCCTTAATCGTCACCCCCCCCCCCCCCCCCCCCCCATCGACCTCTCTTCCCTCTCTCTCCCCGTCCCATCTTCATTTCTTGATCCAAGGCTTTGTTCTGGTATCTGGGTTTTTGGAGTGCGTCGTTTCCAACTTCTTGGTTGTTTCAGGTGTTCATACTATTTTTACTATGGTTTGTGTGGTGTAGATTGTGAGATTGGAGAGAAATAGGATATGGGTTGAGATTGGTTTGAGTCTTTATTTTGGTGGTTCCATAAATGTGCAACTTTGTTTGGCATTTCAAGTTTATATGGCTGATTATTTAGCAGTTCTAGAAACTCTGCATTTGCTCTTGCTTGTTTCCTTTTCTAGACGACGGATTGACATCATGTACTATGAAACTTAAAGTTTCATCTACGCAACTTTGATGTATTTCAATTCATTTTCTCGGTTATCCTTTTTGTCATCTTTGATCATGTGAGTTTTTCGCAATAGCAATCCATACATGGTTGTTTACCTCTTATTAGGATAATGACATAAACCGTCCAATCTTACAATTTTTGAATTGTCTTTCCGGTCTGCACTTCAAAGATGAATCTTAGTGATGAGGTTGACTTGGAAGATTATGTTTCTCGTCCTAATAAAATTAGTGTTGCCGAGGTTGGTTGCTTTTTTTTTTTTTTTTTGTTGACTGTAGTAAGTTAAAGCTTTTCATGTAGCTTTTGATGGTCATTATTCACGTCTGCAGCAAGTTCTTAAAGCTTTTATAATGCTAGTAAAGCAACATTTGATGCATTTAGTTTTCACATTTGTTAGGTGAGTGACAATTGGGCTCACTGAAATTTTATGATTGCTTTGAAGACTGGAAGTGGGTTTTTGGCTCTATTGATGGAGGAGCAATAGCACATGGAAGCACATAACACGCTGATGGCAAGATATTGCTATTATAGATGGATTACAAAATTAACCTGAAACAAGTCTAGTGTCGATCAAGTCTACGATAAACATCAGTGATGCAAAATAGACAACATGCGGTATGGTAGCACAAGGAGAATCATGGATAATATTGAATAAAAATCTTATGTTGAAATCCAGAGATTAAGAATCGTAGCAAGGAAAAGCAAAGCCTTCCTGTTGAAATCCAGAGATTAAGAATTTTTGTTATTTGCATTGCCAATCTGTTCAATTCATTGTTGCAGTTCATCTCCAAATTAACAGGTTCATTGTTACTCAGAACCTTCTATCTTCGGCAGCTGTTCTTGGTTTGTATTCCCTGGGATATACTGAACCAGCTATCAAAATTACAAAAAAATCAACTACAAGTTCTTAGCTATCAAAATCAGCTACTAAAAACAACCACTACAAAAAAAGAACAAAAACAAGAAAATCATTTTTCTCAATCAGCTACAAGTTCTTACCAAAGTTAGTGCTCACAAAGTTTGTATTGACTGACCAGCTATCAAAATTACATGATGGAATACTACAAATTACATGAGTGGGTACTACAGGGTTTGAGTACTACAAGCTCACTATTACATGAGTGAGTACTACAAATGAGCATGAAGCAGCAGGATCGACATCAGTTCCATGTTTTTCCCCACCACTAAGCCATTCGTTTGCACTTGAAAGCTATTGCAGAGAATGCTTTTGTTTCTTGCCCTGAGATAATCGGTTTTCTGTGACATGGGACTCCATATGTTGACTAAGCTCTTCTAGAGACTTGAAATTCATGCCATGACTTTTCCATAGCACTTACCATCAATTGCCGACTCATGTCCCAACCTGAGGAGTTCTTAGTTAGGTTCAGTCCCAACAACATCGCGATTGTTAGAGATTCTATCATATAATGAGGTACACGGAATACCTCGTACGGAAGTGTTGTAGATCTCGATTGCTTTACGAACTCCGATGCGGATATGCTCCTCGTCGTTACACTTCAATCCTGAACCTCGTGGCGATGGAAGAAGCCTACAAGAACCTTCTCCACTCACACACACTCCAAACCCTAGGTTCTAGATGGTAACCCCAAGAGAGAATAAGAAAGACGGCTATTATTCAGATGGCTTAGTTGTTAGGGTTTCACACCTCTATTTATAGAGGTGTAGGACCAATCTTATCTCAATTGGTTAGAGTCATGGCTAGTCTAATCACTTAGATAGACTAGAACCCAAATGCCCATGTGGACGCACCACTGGATTGGACTCTATGCAACATCTCCCACTCGTACACAACAGGCATTGCATATTTAACCCAACAATCTTCTATCATCCTATTCTCCCTTCGTACAGGGAAATGGAGCGTGCGACCGCGCGAGAACAAGTACCAATGAAGAGTGTTATATTAAGTTACCATCAAACCAACATAACACCACCTTTTAAATCTCGTGTATACCCCAAATCATCTTAACCACACCAGATCATTGCATCTTTGATCCCTCATGTAACTAATACTGAGCCATGCAAGATCTCTTTATGCATTTGTACTCATAATCATACATGGGAACTATTCCCAACATGAATGCTCGAGCTATGAGCTACAAATCATTAGCGTGATATCGAATGTTTTTTTCTTGGAAACTCATGTCAATTCATCTAAACCTGATTGCTTTCCTAGACATGCTCCGCTAAACCGTATTTTCTCCTGATCCTTAGATAACATGCTAAAGTAGCAACATCAAGCTTCAACTACTTGACATAGTCCCTAGTCCCAAAGGGTACAAGTATTGGACTTAGAGTCCAATAAGGGTTCACACAATGACGAAGCAGGGATCTTGATTCGAGCGGTCTACTCGTAATCCTCTCGTATCGGGTCTCTACTTCTCCAATCGATTAGAATTGATTCTGATCAGGCTTGATAGGCTGAATCTGGCCAGCTGGATCGGATCTGGCTCAAGGAATTGAATCTGGCTCGGATTGGGCTAAGTGGCTTGGCTGAATCGGCTAGGATTGGGTTAGGCTGAACCAACTTGGTCAAGTGGCTTGGCTGGGAGGGGTAGGATCGATCCAAGGGCTGTGGCTCGCCGGAGTGGATCACCGGCGTAGGGCGTCTCCGGTGGTCGGGACCTTGGCAGGAAGGGTCGTGGGTTGATGGGGAACAGATCTATCGGAGTGGATCGGCCAGAGCGATGCCGGATCGACCGGATCTGGGGAAGACAGCGGTGAAGGTCGGGTCGGCCGGCGTCGGGAACGACGGGGAGGCGTCGGGAGGGGCTTAGGAAGGTTGGGATCGGTTTAGGGAGGCCGGCCGGGAACTGGGTAGGGATCTGGGAGGTTAATGGCGGTCGGGGTCGTGGAAGACGGCGGCGGCTGTGAAGTGAGGAACGACGGGGAAGGCGTCGGGGAAGACGAACGGGGCGATTAAGGGGTTGGGCGGAGTCGTGAGAGCTCGGGGAAGAGGATGGTGGTCTTGGTTGGTGACGGGGGTGGCCGGAGAGGGAACGGCGGTGATGCTAGGGTTAGGACACGGAGGAGAGAGGAAGGAGATGATGAACAGTGATGCTGACATGGCGATGACATGGAGGAGAGAGAAAGTGGCGGGGAGAGAGAAATTCCGGTGGAGGCGGTGCCGGCTGCGGAGAAGATGACCAGCGAGGAAGAAGGTGAATCGATGATGGATTTCTGTGGAACTACATTACCTCTACTCTTATGATATTCTAGTCCTATGATATTCTATCAACTATTCTTAATAATTCTATTTATCATTCATCCATTCTTATACAAACTACTGAGGTCCTTTTATAGAGACCTTGACAGAGTCCTAATCCAACTAAAAAACCCCCTTGCTTAATTAGCAAGTAATAAGGCTTTCAAACTCAACTCAACTTCCTAACTCAAATGGACTCTTAATTAATTCATAACAATCAAATATTAACTAGGACTCAATAAAATATAAAAGACTAATGATAAATCCTAATCAAATACTCTAGTTTGAACTAGAGAAGTCCAAGTCAAACTAGGAAAGAGGCTGAACCAGTTTAGTTCGTCTTCTGGGTTCGGATCCAGGTGGTCGAGTCGGATCGACTCGTATCAGATCTATTCAGTGACTTCGCTTTTATGGTCGATTTCTAGCACATACAGTATGATATGTATGTTTTGGCGGAGCTCCCACTATGGATTTGTCACAGTTAATGCCATACGGATCTTAGTCCAGTCGCTTCTCATAGCGGCTAACTTTAGCATTTCGAGACAATTGGTACTCAACCAATTTCTCAGGTATCTCACATCCGGCTTTGTACAGGCTTCATGGAGATGTGGATATACTCCATGTTCAACTTCATCAGTCTCATCTTAGACTTACTAAGGCGACATCCAAAAATAACCCTCAAGCTTATTCAGCACTAAAGGGGATCACTTGCAAGTGATACTTAGTGATCTTATTGTCTCATCCTGCCTGCACTCAGCGTCAAGGTGATCGCCCGTGTGAGAGGGCCGATCATAAGCCTGGTGACAACAACTTACAGGATATGTGCATTCGTAAACAAATTACGAAATATATGATATGAAAACGGATCTCATAAATATAAGGTGTTCATTACACAAAAGTAATGATGTCCCAAGTAGTATCAAATTTCTCATATATCTATAAAGGATATCTTTAACCATGAGTTCTGGTTATTTGATCAGCAACCAAATGTTGACTAAAACGTACTTAAGGACCACCTTACTTTTTGCAATGACCAATTAATTAAGTGACAACTAATTTACCCAGATAACTTTGAGATTGCTACCACGGTAGCATACAATGAGGTTTTCATTCCCTCGATAGTGCCGGAATATCCTTTTAATTGTTGCCCAATACGCAACTTCAGGATTACAATGATATTGGCTAACCACGCTAACAACATGATTCAAGTTTGATCAAGTACACAACATAATATATATCAGACTAATGACCTTCCTATAGGCAGCTCATACTATTTATTTCTCTCTTCTAGTCGTAGGACATTGCTCGATATTAAGAACTAAACCCTTTTCTTTTGGAGTTTATGTGAACTATGAATAGTGCGCACTGATCAATTTAGCATCCTCTTGTGACAAACCAAAAGGTCAATTAAATTCGATCTGTCGAGAACCTATCTCAAGCAATAGTTCACATATGTCATGTCCATCTCACACATGGAGGACAACCACTTCTAAATGGTGACTTTTAACTCCCACTTACATAAAGCCCACAAAGACTTCATGGAATATTATGTATAGCTAACTCAAATTGTAATTGGAACATTTTAAGCAACTAAGCTTAATATTTCTTGTCCCTTACTATGAATTTATCAGATGATCCACATAGGACTCATTTTCTTATTCTTCACTGAGAAGTGAAACATCACATCAATAATGTGTTTGGAACGATTCCAAACTGATCGGATCAATATTTGTCAATTGATACAAAATCAACTAACATTCACACAGAATTTATAGTTCTTAATTACTGAGCTACTTCTTTCTCTACATTTGCTAATCATTTTTCCACCAATTGGTCAATTTCATCTCCACAAAGGAAACAAATTCACATAAGCACTCATGAAAGACCTACCTTCAATCTCGAAATCAAAATAAGGAACAATTCCTCATGAATTTCTATATAGTCATGATACTGAGATTTTCCTAATGGCACAATTCTCCCACTAGGCGAAAGGAATACTTCCACTGTCTCTGACAGTCACTTGATGTGAATCCAAATTCTCATCTTGTCATTGATCATTTCGGTGAGACACCTGTAACTAATAGAGTGGGAATCCTTTTTGACTACCGACTGTCTCTGACAGTCACTTGATGTGAATCCAAATTCTCATCTTGTCATTGAAATGATCACTGAAATTAAATAGACCCTACGAATTACCCGAAATACGCGGAAGTAGATATAAGAAATAAATTTATCATGCACAAAAAGGAGACACACGATTTTTAGCGTGGAAAAACCCTCATGAGAAAAAACCACGGGTCCACTGCATGACCAGGCGAAACCAATCCACTAAAGAACAAGAGTACCGTTTACACAAGTTATGACGAACTCACTGTACCAACTCCTCGCGTACACATGTCGTCCTAGAACTTGCTCGACTCTTCGAAGCACGGTCCGCAACTCTTGTTTTCTGGATGAATCGCCTTCACACCATCTTCAACTCTTCTCTCTCTCTCCCACGGCTCTCTCTCTCCACGGCTGCTCTTTTCTCACACACAACCGGTCAACGCAACCTCTCTCTCTCTTCTCTTTATTCTCTCTCCCGTACACTCTCTTCTCTCTCTCCCGCACAGCCTCTCACAGCCACACGGCTGGCACTCTCTCTTTCTTCTTTGGCTGCAGCACCCCCTTCTCTCTATGTGTGCATCTTCCCCTCACAACTAGGAGGCACATGGCATCACAGCCATCAATTTCTCAATGAGGCCACGTTGGCCATCACCTCCATTCCCTGTTCTCTTTTACCGCCGCCCCGTCCTCTTCTCTATTTCTTTGGCCGCCGTCCTCTTCTCTATTTTCCTCCACAGCGCTCTCTCTCCTCTCCGTGTTTTCCGTAGCTGTCCCGAGAGCCACCTCTCTATATAAGCAGCAGCTAGGTTATTTACCCAAGCCGTTCGATTCCGCTTCCCTCCAATCCAACGATAGTGATTAATTCTTGGTATAAACTTGATCAAATTTGATGTGACTTGAGCCAATTTGATCCCACTTGATCTAATTCGCTTGGATTAGTCTTGTATGAACCACATACCCAATCTAGCTAATTTAAATATTAAATCAACAAAATTTGCCAACTCATATGGAATCTTAACATGATTCCTTACAATCTCCCCCTTTGGCAATTTTGTGACAAAACCATAAAGCTAGATACAAATCGCAAATTAAGAACAATCCTAATATGATTCAATACAAGAACTAATATGAACCTGTCACCTGCATATGCATCACACAAGAATACCCGTGAAATGCATTGTGAAGATAAATTCAATTAAGTAATATATATATCCAGCTCCCCCTCAAGTGTAGCATATATATATTTAGCTCCCCCTCAAGTCAGCAACATATTCAGCAACATATATAGAACATTGCATACAATATACCACTCATTCATACGATATACCAAGATATACTACTCCCCCTTTTTGTCACAGATTGACCAAAAGAGCACAACAAATAATAAAATGAAGGGAAACTGGGAATAAAATTCAGCACAGAAGACATAAATTCAGCAGATCAGGCCAAACCATGAGTGTTGCTCAGTAGATATAGAAAAACAGAATTCTCTCAAGCATAAACTTTGTATGCATGAAAAAATAAACATTGCCTCAACCAAATACTGAATCACTTTTCAATCATCACATAGACATAGTATGCATAAGAATAAATCGCCATAGGACAAAATACTCAGAAAATTGATACATATAGTGGACAACCAGACATGAGTGTGTGTGTGACTTTCAAATACATAATGCAATGTCCACAACTACTTGAAAAATAAAAACTCGGGTTATCGACCAGGGGATTGTACGTAGATTATGGAGACCTCGACTAATAAGAACTCTAAACTCAAGCCAGAACCCTTCATGATCAGTGTAAAAGGCCCAAATAGCATTGTGATGGCTTCACTCATGGGGAGGCAGCCTTCTCCTTTTTTTTTTTCCTTTTTTTTTGCCTTTTTTTTTTTTGAATAACAAGTGAAGTGATCATTGCACATTCACACAATGGGAAGCTTCACTCTCATTTCCCGGCAGTCTTTTCCACATACATATAGGGTTATCCTTAGCACATAGCATTAGGGGCTTGTATTGAGATTATCACCCCTAAAAGTTTCAGTCCCCATAAAATGTGGACATAATAGGGCGGATGATTTAAAATGATATAATGAGGGTAACCCGATTTTCTATCCTCAAAGTTGTGAACAAGGCACCACATACAAAAGTTGTGCACTAGATTAAATATCATGAACTGAATGTCCAGAAAATAAGTATCAAAATTAGAGTACCGCCACAGGACCAACAATTCTACGCACATCTATCCTAAAGATGACAAAAAGTATCCAGAGACAAGGTATGTTTATCATTTAGGCAATCACGAAGATAGAAACATCAAAGTTTTTATTTATTTATTTTCTTAAAAAAAACAAAAATATCCTAACTAGCAGAAAACCATAAACTAGGAGAAGATATGCATTAATACAGCCTAGTTTATAGCTAGATGAGAAAATCATTCATTGCGAGAAGCACCCTGAGAGGTCCTTCGGACATCAAGGGTATGCATAAGAGAACTAGATATCGAGGCTCTCAAATCACTCTTCCTAACCCAAACTGACCTTGTTTTCACATGTCTTACATTACTAACATGGTTAGGCATACCAGGCATGTAGAAAGAAATTGAATTAGAAGTAGTAGGAAACCTGTTATGAAAGTACTGAGTTCGCCTCACAGGCACATGCTTGGTGAAATTCATAGAAGTAGGAAACCCAATAAGCTTATAGCAAAAAGGCCTAATATGTCCTACTTTACCACAAAAATGACAAGTAGGGAATTTTCTTTTAGGCATAGCATGAGAAGAAACAATCATAGTAGGTAAAGTATTTTCAGCTCTAATAAACTTAACTGTGGAGGAGTTTAATATAACTTTGCCTCTAGAATTAGAGGACTCACCAACATAGCCCAATCCAAATTTTGGAGGGCTGGTCCTTTGAGCTCCCAATATTTCATCCAATTTTCGTGTAACTGCATTCATCTTCTCGACCAATTGATTAGAAACATTGAGTTTTTCTTCAGAAGATTTAACTTTATCAACTAGTTCAGTTATTGACACTTCGGAATCATGCAAGTCTTTTCGGCATTTTTCAAGTTCAACTTGAAGAGAGTCATTTTCAGATTTTGCTTTAGTCAACTCAAGTTCAACAACAACTCGTTCTTTGTCAGAAACTTTAAGTATTCTTTTCAATTCAGATCTAGATTTCTTCAACTCATCATATTTGTCAGCCAAATCATTGTAAGCATTATTGACCTTTTTATATAGGGCACGAATAGTCTCAGCATCTTTATTAGCTAAATCATCATCAGACTCAGAATCAATGTCATCAATAGAACAATAAGCATTATTAATAATTGCAGGAAAAGCAATAAAACTATTCAAATCATCATACTCATACTCATCCTCATTAGAGTCAGAAGAATCAGTGTCATCCCAAGTCACTTTCAATGCTTTACCTCTTTTGTCCTTGTTTCTAATATCATTTTTACTAGGACAATCCTTAGCAATGTGAACCATTCCATGACACTCATAGCACCTCACTGTCTTAGCACGATATTTCCTTTCAAACTTTTCATCAGTTTTTCTATCATTAGAGCTTTTAGAAAATTCTCTATCGTTCTTGCCTTGATCTAGCACTAAGGTTTTTAGATTTTTCTTTCTCATAATCACCTTAAGACGCTTGGTCAACACAGCCATCTCCTCAGAATCACTAGAGTCACTGTCAGAATCTCTAGTAACCATTAAAGCAAGAGTTTTCTGTTTTTTAGGACGCTCAAAAGTAGTTTCATAAGTCTGTAATGCACCAACTAGATCATCAACATCAGTATTGTCAATATCCCTACTTTCCTCAATAGCAGTAACTTTAGGCCTAAATCTTTCAGGTAGAGATCTCAAAATCTTCCTAACAATTTTGGATTTTGACATAGGTTCACCAAGATTATGACAAGAGTTAACAATATCACTCAACTTAGCATAAAATTGATCAAAAGATTTATGCTCATCCATACACAGAAGTTCAAAAGAAGTAATAAGACGTTGAAGCTTAGCAATTTTAACCGAAGAGGTACCCTCATGGGTAACTTCAAGAATGCGCCATGCATCCCTAGCAACCGTACAGGTGGAAACTCTCCTAAACTCTTCAACAGTCAGAGCACTATGAATAACATTCATTGCTTTATTATTCCATCCACTCTCTTCTAATTCCTTCTTATCCCAGGAAGTAAAAGGTTTAGGTCCAGTCACATCATTTATAGTTATAGTAGGATGAGTCCAGCCTGACACAACAGATATCCAAACTTTATCATCAAGAGATTTTAGAAAGACATACGTGTTTTCCAATAGGCATAATTAGAGCCATCAAATAAAGGTGGTCTATCAGAAGAACCTCCTTCACGGGGTAAATCCATGGGTACTATATGTCGCTAGGATCACTTTCTATCTTCTAAACTTAAAGTCTAGCAATTAGAGAAAGTACTGCTCTGATACCAATTGAAATTAAATAGACTCTACGAATTACCTGAAATACACGGAAGCAGATATGAGAAATAAATCTATCATGCACAAGAAGGAGACACGATTTTTAACGTGGAAAAACCCTCACGGGAAAAAACCACGGGTCCACTGCAGGACCAGGCGAAACCAATCCACTAAAGAACAAGAGTACCGTTTACACAAGTTATGACGAACTCACTGTACCAACTCCTCGCGTACACATGTCGTCCTGGAACTTGCTCGACTTTTCGAAGCACGGTCCGCAACTCTTGTTTTCTGGATGAATCGCTTTCACACTATCTTCAACTCTTCTCGCTCTCCCATGGCTCTCTCTCTCCACGGCTGCTCTTTTCTCACACACAACCGGTCAACGCAACCTCTCTCTTCTCTTTATTCTCTCTCCCGTACACTCTCTTCTCTCTCCCGCACAGCCTCTCACAGCCACACGGCTGGCACTCTCTCTTTCTTCTTTGGCTGCAGCACCCCCTTCTCTCTATGTGTGCATCTTCCCCTCACAACTAGGAGGCACATGGCATCACAACCATCAATTTCTCAAAGAGGCCACGTTGGCCATCACCTCCCTTCCCTGTTCTCTTTTGCCGCCGCCCCGTCCTCTTCTCTATTTCTTTGGCCGCCGTCCTCTTCTCTATTTTCCTCCACAGCGCTCTCTCTCCTCTCTGTGTTTTCCGTAGCTGTCCCGAGAGCCACCTCTCTCTTAGCAACATGCCAATATATATAAGCAGCAGCTAGGTTATTTACCCAAGCCGTCCGATTCCGCTTCCCTCCAATCCAACGATAGTGATACGAGGTCGAACCGAGCCATTCCAAGAAGGGACCCACGTCCTTGCTTGGATGGGCCCACGCCAATGAGTTGGCTGCACCCAAGTCCCTTTGGGCGTTCTAAGCTCAGCCGGCCAAAGGAATCCTATTCCTAGCTGGTTTGCTTACTTAGATGATTTCCTAATTAGTAGTTATCTTGATTGAGTCAGTTTCCTAGTTTGAGTTCAGTTTATGATTTTCTTTATTAGTTCCTATTAAGAGTCCTAGTAATCAGGAAGTTTGAGTTATGATTGAGTCTTAGTAGGAAAGTATGGTTACTTGCTGATTAAAACAAGGTAGTTCTCTAGTTTTAGTAGAACTCTCTTGAGGCCTCTATAAAAGGACCTCCATAGCTTGTAATTATGCATGGACGAATTTATGAGAGTTATTATTTAGTAGAGATAAATCTTAGGAGTAGAAGTAATATAGGAGTAGCTGTAACCCTAGTTTCCACAGAAATCCACCAGGCACCTTCATCTCTCTCCTGCCGGATTCTTTCTCCACCAGCCGGCCAACATCCATTGCCGTCCACCGCTGCCATCTACAGTGCACGTCCCTATCACCGGCGTCCCCTTGGCTGCCATGCTTCCCTCCACCACGTTCTCCAAGGCTTGGATCTCCAAGAGAAGCCAGCCAACCCTAGAGGAGCTGCAAGGTATCCCTCTTCTCATCCGTCTACTCCTCTAGTCTTCGTCTTCCTCGTCGAATACCTAGGGTCCTTCTCCTAAAACCCTAAAGGTATCTCTCGACCTAGCCATAGATTTGGCTAAAGAGGATCTGAGATAAGGTAAGAGACCCGGTACGAAAGCCCTTGAGAAGGTGCATCGTATCAGATAGTGATTAATTCTTGGTATAAACTTGATCAAATTTGATGTGACTTGAGCCAATTTGATCCCACTTGATCTAATTCGCTTGAATTAGTCTTGTATGAACCACATACCCAATCTAGCTAATTTAAATATTAAATCAACAAAATTTGCCAACTCATATGGAATCTTAACATGATTCCTTACAATCACAAATTTCAGTGAAACACCTATAACTAATAGAGTGGGAATCCTTTTTGACTACCAATATTAGGAAAACTATTTCCTACATGTCACAACCCATCTCAGTCATTCCCCATTTTGGATGTTCACCGTACACAACGTGTCCCATCGAGAATCCTTAAGATCCGATTAAACATATTTATCAGCTATAGAATCCAATTTTCCTAACTTATAGGAGGAGTTATGAACATATCAAGTAGAATCACATGGGTGCAAGTCATCTAAGTTTGACTATTCCCATTCCACAACTGATATGGACTAGTTGGAATTGACTTTTAAATGCATTTAGTTATTGATTCAAGCAACATTTAATAGCCTATCTCTCATGAACTTATCAGGAGATTTGCCTGTGCTATTATCAATCTAACCATGTCACTAAAGAGTTTCTTCAACTTCGTATATATATATATCTTCACATAATTTTCTGAAGCAATCGGATAATCACTTTCGGTCTATGCCAATTAGAAGAACTCTAAGTTCTTCTCTTTTAATTCTCAACCTTTGAACCAAAGTTTTGAAACGAATCAAAAATTTGGAATCGGCAAGATAAACTACACACCAAACCGAAATTTGAAGAACCATTAACAAATAATGTAGGATATACTATGACATGCCTAAAATCTTTGGGTGCATCGATGTATGAATAGACTAGCTTCTAAAAGATGAGAAGTAATAGAGGTTTACTCAAAAAACCTCTCTGATTGTCCTATAGTTAAATAAAAACTCATAGGTAGATGGGCTTACACTAGCGAGAAGGCCCAACAACCATTCTCTAGTTAGTGTAGCCTATCTTTCTTAACCTATGTGACCAAGCCCAGGATTCTATTTGACATACATATAGAATATGGATCGAACTAGAGAGACTAAAACAGAATTATTATATTTCTCTAAGGATATAATTCCATCACCAATGAAAACATATTTCAAAAACTTCACGACCATAATGTTTTTATTTGAGACAGACAACTAATGTCACTGATTATAGAAAGGAAATCCTAATATTACAAGCTAGAACTGATTAAATCGGACTATGGGTGTATCAAACACATCATTTAAGAGCAAGTTGCACCATATGTGCATCTTGAGCCGGTTGACTCCAACGCTCATGACATATTCCTGTGCTCTATCTTCTTTCACAAAGTGAAGACCTCCCGCCAGTATCCGATGATAATCATGCATCCAGCTTGATCTCTAGCTACATGTCTGCATGCTCCCAAATCTACAATCCAACCAAGGAGAGAAATGAGTCACAAACAAATGTGAACAAACATGAATTCTAGAGAATTAGGAATAGGGCATACCTTCTTCAGCTTAGAACAGTCTCGAGTGAAGTGACCCTTCTTTTCACAATTGTAGCACTTCAAATTTGCTACGTTTATTATGCTCCCATGCTGATATTTGTGACATTTCACAAATCTGTCAATCTTTGTATCATGACCAGCTGACCCTTGTCGCTCGTAAACAGGCTTTGAATTCTTGCGCTTTGCAGCTTGAGAGATGGGAACCTCCTTTTTACTGTTCGCCTCAAAGCGCTCCGCCTCAAGCTCGAGATGACGCGAGATGTCCTTGAAAGTCTTGACATCATCGTTATAGGTCATCAAGAGCTTCACTTGAGTCCACTCAGGGTCCGGCAAGGAACGAATCACTGCCAAGACTTGTTGCTCATCAGTCAGCTCATTTCTAGTAGCTCTCATGTACTTAATAATGAGGCTCATCGTATGAAGGTGCTCGACCAACGAATGGCCTGGATCCTTCATGTATTGCTGGAACTGTAAATTCAAAGCACGTAGCTTCGTAAGCAGAGTCCGACAGAAAGCAATCTTTAGCTGGCTCCACATATCTCGAGCAGTGGAGCAGTGCTCAAATCTACCAATTAGGTCCTCATGCATGCAACTAAGCATGGTAAATCGTACAAAATGATTTTCCCTGACCCAATTGTCATAATCCTTTTGGTTTAAACGATGTTGGACTGCATTTCCTTCCTTAGGTGGAGTTCTGTCATTTATCAAATGATCGAGCAACAGACGCTCCTTGAGAAGATTTTAAATTTTCTCTTGCCAGATATCATAGTTTTGGCCATCTAATTTCACTATCTTGTGGTGCTCAATCACATTCCTAGGGGCCATGTCACTACATTGATTACACATAAAAAATATGTTAGGCACATATCATACAATTTTATCCAAGAACTCAACAAGATCACAAAATTTTTTCCCGCATACTGAGATCGAAAATTTCGCAACGCAAAGATGTTAGTAATCATCTCCCAATAGTGCAAGTTGGAATAAAGTGTCGAGTTAATTCCGAATAAAATGATGGGAACATTTCCCATTATCCACATCATTCGTTAACAAATAATGAATGAAAAATGACATTGAATTCACATAAAATCCAATATCACATAAGCATATATACGCTTATTTTAAGAATGACATACATTCAGAATTTTATGAAAATATGCAATTTCATGGAAGCGGCAAAAGTGTAAATAACTGATATTTACATCATGTTCTGTAAGTGTCTATTTTCAGCTACATAAACTAAAAATATTCATTTTTGTTGAATTTACAGAAATGCCAAGGACTTCCTCTCTAATGTGCCTTACATGCTATTCTCATTAAGTTTTAAAACACCACTAAAGTGTATAAAAAACTATACCATGTGATAATCCACTAAAGACTTTATTTGCAGCTATTTATTTTCAGCCACATAGTCTGCAACCAGCAAGGTTCATGAAGCTAACTCTAATAACTCTAAGCATACATTGTCCGTATTATGCAAAGTGCTGATTAAGCAATTAGTTATCAAACTCATCTTCAGATACAAAATCTGAAAATAAGAGCTCATACAGCAATTTACTCTAAAATTTAGGCCACATGCTGCAAATTCTAACCAACACTTAAGCATACAACCATACATTGCACACTTTTAAACAGTACCAAACTGCAAGCATATAAATTTCTGGTGTTTGAAATGATATGCTAAGCATAGCATTCATAGAGCAAAAATTGCGGCAGTACTAAACTGGGGAAGGTAGTACACATTGCATGGATTAAATATGCAATTACACTGGCTGCTATCACCCAAAAATAGAGCATGACTCAAAAAATATATATCTATATTCATCACCTCCCACGATGGGAGATTTGGTTATATAAAAAAAACAGAGCATGCCCCAGTTCATCAGCAACAAATAGAGTATGACTAATCAGAGCATGGGTTCAGAATGGATCCGAAACCCATTCCCTATTCATCATCTCCCTCGATGACTCATTCCCTCATGGCTTCGGAACAGAGCATATATTTATAGCAGAAATAAACAGAGCATGGGTTCGGAACGGATCCGAAACCCATTCCCTTGTTCATCATCTCCCTCAATGGGAGATTGGGTTTCTAAACCTTCGTGGCTGCCGCCGTTTGGTCCTCGGGACGGACACAGAGATACACGGCAACTTCGGCCGTCTCTAGCAGTCACATCTTCGAGGGCTCGGCGTCGACTTCCCTTCCGGCGACGACGGTCGTGGCTAGCATAGAGCTTCCATCATCATTGCTGTTGATCTCACACAGAGATCTTCGTCATCGCAAGCAACACCCAGCCGCTGGCACTGTGCCGCAAGCATTTTACGATGGCATGCCGATCGCTGTCCATGTGCGATTTGCCATCGCAAGTAGCACCCAGCCGCTGGCACTGTGCTGCCGTCGCTGCGGTATGGGTCGATAGGACATGCCATAGAACCCATGGTCGATGGTCAAAAACAACCAGCAAACCAACATGCATGATATGCATGTATCCACGAAGTCAACATCCCAATCAAATTAAAAAAAATCACTCACATATATTCTCATATACATGATCACAGCATGCAGATCTCGTGTGAAATGGTTTTACGGAAAAACAATGCGTGAAGACATGGATCCGGAGCAAAAGCAAGTATGGACCTAGCTCTGATGCCAATGTTAGAGATTCTATCATATAATGAGATACACGGAATACCTCATGCGGAAGCGTTGTAGATCTCGATTGCTTTTATGAACTCCGATGCGAATCTGCTCCTCGTCGTTACACTTCGATCCCGAACCTCACGGCGTTGGAAAAAGCCTACAAGAGCCTTCTCCACTCACACACACTCCAAATCCTAGGTTCTAGATGGTAACCCCAAGAGAGAATAAGAAAGACGGCTATTATTCAGATGGCTGAGTTGTTAGGGTTTCACACCTCTATTTATAGAGGTGTAGGAACAATCTTATCTAAATTGGTTAGAGTCATGGCTAGTCTAATCACTTAGATAGACTAGAACACAAATGCGCATATGAACACACCACTAGATTAGACTCTATGCAACAGTTGTGCTATAAATAGCTACGCCCATGGATGCTAATTTTTGTTATTTGCATTGCCAATCAGTTCGAATCATTTTGGTGTGCTATAAATAGCTATGCCCATGGATGCTAATTTTTGTTATTTGCATTGCTAATCTGTTCGATTCATTGTTGCAGTTCGTCTCCAAATTAACAGGTTCATTGTTACTCAGAACCTTCTATCTTCGACAGCTGTTCTTGGTTTGTATTCCCTAGGATATACTGAACCAGCTATCAAAATTACTAGAAAATCAACTACAAGTTCTTAGCTATCAAAATCAGCTACTAAAAACAACCACTACAAAAAAAAGAAGAAAAACAAGAAAATCATTTTTCTCAATCAGCTACAAGTTCTTACCAAAGTTAGTGCTCACAAAGTTTGTATTGACTGACCAGCTATTAAAATTACATGAGTGAGTACTACAAATTACATGACTGAGTACTACATGGTTTGAGTACTACAAGCTCAATATTACATGAGTGAGTACTACAAATGAGCACGAAGCAGCAGGATTGACATCAATTCCATGTTTTTCCCCACCACTAAGCCATTCCTTTGCACTTGAAAGCTATTGCAGAGAATGCTTTTGTTTCTTGTCCTGAGATAATCGGTTTTCTGTGACATGGGATTCCATATGTTGACTAAGCTCTTTTAGAGACTTGAAATTCATGCCATGACTTTTCCATAGCACTTAAACCATCAATTGCCGACTCATGTCCCAACCGTAGGAGTTCTTAGTTAGGTTCAGTCCCAACAACATCCTGTAAAGGTCAGGTCAATTTATTAGATGTTAGAGCAACCTCAATTTTTTGAATTAAGCAAGAAAAGTTGATGATTTTCTGGTTGAACAAATTAAAAGAATCTAACTGATAACAATACCTGGGATGGGCCTGGTGGTTCGAGCGAGATCACCCCTACTGGGAGAAGAGAATCGAGCAGTTTAGAATATCATGTTCCACTTGAATTGGAATTGGTGGAGGTTTTATATTGCGACACAGGTCTAATCCGAGACGAAGCTGATAGAGGACCAGGAGGTAAAGGAGGCCAGGGCCCAGAACTTCCATGAGGTGAACTATCAAAGATATTAGGCAGTTCCTTTGCAAATGATGGCACTGTTCCAATGAAAGAAGAAGGTACCTGAGGAAATGCTGCAGAGCTAGAGCTATTTTGCTGGAAAGGTTGTGAAAAAGCAACATTCGTAGACCTCCACGGTTCTTGACCAAGTTTAGAACTCTGCTGTGGCAATAAATCATTGGTATCACGCATATGTAATGTAATAGGCCATCTATGTGCATCTGGTGGTGCTGCTCCATGTACAGAAGAATGTGTATATTCTTCCAGTTGAGGGTTCTACTCTAAATGCAGAAGAAACAATCCGAAACTCTTCCAAGTGAGTTAGACCCAAAATTATGATGTGATGAATCTGGCATACTGTTTGATAACTGCAGAGTGTGCTGAGAACCCTGAATGTGCAGCAAGTCAGTTCGGCTCATTTAAGAATCTCTAACCATACCAATATACAAGTAAAGAGCTCAAACAGGAAGGCTTTGCTTTTCTTTGCTATGATTCTTAATCTCTGGATTTCAACATAAAATTTTTATTCAATATTGTCCACGATTCTCCTTGTGCTACCATAACGCGTGTTGTCTATTTTGCATCACTGATGTTTATCGTAGACTTGATCAACACTAGATCTGTTTCAGGTTAATTTTGTAATCCATCTAATATAGCAATATCTTGCCATCAGCGTGTCGTATGCTTCCATGTGCTATTGCTCCTCCATCCATAGAGCCAAAAACCCACTTCCAGTCTTCAAAGCAATCATAAAATTTCAGTGAGCCCAATTGTCACTCACCTAACAAATGTGAAAACTAAAAGCATCAAATGTTGCTTTACTAGCATTATAAAAGCTATAAGAACTTGCTGCAGACGTGAATAGTGACCATCAAAAGCTGCATGAAAAGTTTTAACTTACTACAGTCAACAAAACAAAAAAAAAAAGACCAAAAAACACTTTAGTACCCTATAGTTTTAAAATTTTACAGTTTAGTACCTTCAACTTTAAAATTTATATAATTGTACCCCTAACATTCAAAGTGATGTAGTTTAGTCCCGCCGTCCAATGTTGTTACTCTAATTTGACGACAAACCAGTCACTGTGTTCTTTTTTTACTGGTATTCGTCAATTTTGACTGGTTTTTGCTGGCGTGGGCTGGTTTTCGCTGACGTGGGGAAGTGAAAAAGAGAGATACCGGAGGGAGAGAGAGAGCACCTGCCGGAGATGGAGATCCGGCGTCCAAAGAAGCCGTAGCGGCTTAGATATGGCGTCCCCCAAGCTCCCACAGCCGGCGTCTTCCTTCGCCGGCCAACGACGCCACTAGTACTCGGTCCCCGAGCACGGTGACCCCCGTCGACGACGCGAAAGCTGAGCACATGGTGCTCTTCGTCGAGGATCTCGAGGAGCTCGCAACTCGTTTCCGCCGACAGCCCCAAGACGACGTGGAGCTCGTGGAGGGTGCCGTGGGGTCTTGCGGGGGCATGGGGTCGGCGTGATGGAAAGGCGAGGCATCGGCGGCGATGCGGAGGAGCGATGGTGAGGCGGCCGTGTGAGTCGATGGAACGGGCAAAGAGGAGGAGCAGGACTTGGAGGGTGATGTGTTGTCGTAGGCACTCAAAAATAAAACCAATACTCTTCAAAATAAATGTAGTAGTACGAGTACGAGTCGATCCCACGAGGAGTGTCTAATATAAGTTTTGTACTATGTGAACAAGATGGGGGGTTTCGAGTAAAACGAAAACAAAATAGAAATAATCTAAAGCGATGAAACGAGTTGAATCAAGAGAACAAACCTTGGTCTAAGTCAACATTCACCATCAGAATCCAACAACTGATCATCGATGCAAGTATATATCAATTCATACCGTGAATATTCACCGTTCGAATTAAATTCGAATATCTCCTCAATCATAGTTTATTAGAAACAAGCGATCTAATCAACCCTAACTACTAAACAACCTAAGACACGCGCTATAGATTTAATCTAGTAGCAGCCTTAAGAATACGGAGATCGATGAAGCTAAACAACACAAGCACAAGCGGTTGCATTTAATTTAGTCGAATGTTCTTCCTAAGATCTAACAATCTCTGAAATGCAGTAGATCATTAAACCCTAGTTGCCTCACAGATTAGAGGGATCAAACAATTACGGATTTGATATCCAACCTAACAGTAGATTGCGATGAATAATATACTAGTAGGCCTCCTAGCAATTAGACGAAACAATCATGAATATAATCACAGAATAAGATTCAATACTCAAGTATAAACAGAACAATAAAAATAGATTAGATCTCACAGTTTCATTGATTCTGAGGTTTCAGTTTCCTTGACCAAGAATCAAGATCTAGCCATGCAGGGTCATCAAGAACAATCATCAAAAGATTCGAATAAGCAAGAGAAAATCTAGGAAAAATATAAAAGAGTCGAAAATAGCAGCCAAAAGTATCCAGAAATTCCTCCCTCAAACCCTAGAAAGAGTCCTATTTATAGCCTTAAGTGTCACCATCCTCAGATTAGATCTGAACCGTTGATTTTCTCCACTGTGAAAGTAGGATCGATCCTTCCATAGGTGTAGGATCGATCCTTTGCATCAAATTCTTCAATTTCTGGCTACGCCCGAGTCGGATCGATCCTTCCATGGGTGTAGGATCGATCCTGCTCAGTAGGATGGATAGTAGGATCGATACTACTGAGATCATCTGAAAAATATGCGTTCTGTCAGGTCTGCGCGTAGACGGATCGATCCTACTAGGGAGAAGGATCGATCTTTCTTTCCTGAGTATTTATAGTTTTGCCATCCAGACTGCGCCATTGGTACTAAAATTGCCGTAACTTCCTCTAAGAAACTCGGAATCACGAACCGTAAAATTCTCCAGAAACTAGACTACAAGAGCTTTCCAACCATATATGGAAAATCATTTGGTTCTTCATGAGAAGGTCCATTTTAATCTTTAAAGTTGATCCATATACTCTTTTCAGCTTCCTTTCGAACTTAAGGACTTCAATGGCATCCTAAATCAAAATATAAGAATAATGAGTGTATTTAGGTACCAAATAAGCACAGGAGACTAAGTATTAAGGGGTAAAAATATAACATTATGCATTCTCATCAGAGGGCGAGGACGACGATGAAGACCACGTCGAGAAATAGGTGCCGAAACGGGATGAAAATGATGGCTTGGGCTTCTTGACCGGGTGAACCTCCATCGCCGGAGGATGGCATGGGCTTCTTCCCTCTCTTCTGTTTTCTTCCCCTTCCTCTGTTTTCTTCCCCGTTTATCTCTTCCTCTCCCGACGATGCCGGAGCGGGTCCTCTAGGACGACGCCGACGACGTCCAAGCGGGTCCTCGTCTTTCACGAAACCTATCCTTCATCGTCGGCGTCCTCGTCTTCCACCGGCCACGCATGGTACGAAGACGACGATGAGGAGGACGACCCAAAGCAGGTTCTCCACGACAACAATGATGATGTCAGCGTCCTCGTCTGCCACCGGCCACGCATGGGACGAGGAGGAGGAGGACGAACCCGAGCGGGTTCTCCACGACGGTGATGACGACGACGACCATGCATGAAGGGTTCTAACTTGTTTACCGTCACCCCATGTCACACCGTCAGTCCGTTAGATCCAAAATGACCGGTATAGTAACTTGGAGTATTTTTTGATAATTTTGAAACTTCATGGTACTAAACTGCAAAATTTTGAAACTACAGGGTACTAAAGTGCTTTTTGGTCAAAAATAAAAAGCAACCACCCTCGGCAGGACTAATTTTATCAGGACGAGAAACATAATCTTCCAAGTCAACCTCATCACTAAGATTCATCTTTGAAGTGCAGAGCTGAAAGACAATTCAAAAATTATAAGATTAGACAGTTTATGTCATTGTCCTAATAAGAGGTAAACAACCATGTATGGGTTGCTATTGTGAAAAACTCACATGATCAAAGATGACAAAAAGGATAACCGAGAAAATGAAATGGAAATACATCAAAGTTGGGTAGATGAAACTCTAAGTTTCATAGTACATGATGTCAATCCGTCATCTAGAAAAGGAAACGAGCCAGAGTAAATGCAGAGTTTCTGGAATAGCTGAATAATCAGCCATACAAACTTGAAAAGCCAAACAAAGTTGCACATTTCTGGAACCACCAAAATAAAAACCCAAACCAATCTCAACCCATATCCTATTTCTCTCCAATCTCACAATCTACACCACAGAAACCATAGTAAAAACAGTATGAATACCTGAAACAACCAAGAAATTGGAAGTGTCGCACTCCAAAAACCCAGATACCAGAACAAAACCTTGGATCAAGAAATGAAGATGGGACGGGGAGAGAGAGGGATAAGAGGTCGGGGGGGCAACGATGGAGGCGCCGATGGGGAAACAGCTATGGCAAGGGAAGAGAGGCGAGGGCTGTGGCGGCAGGGGTTGAGGGACGATGGGTGCGGCGAGAGGAGAGAGACCTTGGCTATCCATTCTATCGGATGAGGAGCGCGGATGAGAAGCGCGGAAGAGGAGCGCGCGCGGATGCCGGAGGAGGAGCCGGCGGCGCCGTTGGAGAGAGAGGGATGAGAGGTGGAGGGGCGGTGGAGGGAGGGAGGGAGAGAGATATGAGGACCCGTCCCTCTCCTCCTGTGGCTTGCTGTGGGCCGCAAGGGCAATTTGGTAAATTGCACCTTATCGGCTAGTTTCACACTCGCGCTTGTACACACACTGACCATGTTTCTAGCAATGTTTGCTTAGAATGGTTAGTTGGACCCGGGATCGAAAGATCCGGGCTTAGGCTTGAGATTTGGCCCAAGTCTAGCTTTCTGGGCAAGTGGGATCGATCCTCTCTAACTAAGAGATCGATCTCCTGGTGCCAAAAAGTCAAACCCGTTCTGACAAGGAAGGTCGATCTCTTCTCATAGGGAGATTGATCTCCCTTATGTCGGTTCGTTTGCCTATAAAGCAAACGAGATCGTTATCCTTTGATTTTTTTGGATTTTCCGAGATTTGAGCCGCGTTCTTGCTAGATCTGAGCTCGTTTGAGGAAGATCTAAGACCTAGCTGCTTGGATTTAAGCCGCTCTTACTCCGGTAGGGATTCCTACCTACTTTTATTTCGGGGTTTTGAGTTTTCCGGTTTGATTCATGTTCTTTTGCTTAGATATCTATGTATGCATGTTTATTTCTCGTGTTTTCACCGGTTTTGGACTCGTGGGATCTTGATCTATCAGATCCCAGAGTTTGGTTAGGTTTGAATGTGTTTTCCGGCGGTATTCCTCGCCGGAAGCACGCCGGAGAACCCATTGGGATCAATCCCCTTGAGAAGGGAGATCGATCTCTTCTGGTGCGTCGCGCCCAGCTCGAGCGAGATCGATCCCCTTGAGAAGGGAGATCGATCTCTTGGTGGCTGGTGGCGATGAGTCTCTGGTCACGAGGAAGATCGATCCCCTTGGGAAGGGAGATCGATCTCCTTTGGTTGACAGGGACGAGTTTTCCCTAAGTACTAAGAGATCGATCCCCTTGGGAAGGGAGATCGATCCCTTAGTGGCTGAAGGGCGTTTTAAGTGGGTTTTTACCCGCGGGGCCTTGTATGACAGTTTTCCTTACTGTCTTAATACTTGGTACATATGATTAAGCATGCTAGCTCTATAATAGGGCAGTGATGAACCAGGGGAGTGATGACTCCTGAGATTGTGTAGAATAAACGGGCGGGTAGCCCTACAGTTTTCCATAGCCTTGCATGCCAGCGTGCGCCGAGGGCCTTATCTGCTATGTTTGTGAGCTGTTGTTTGCGGGGTTGTTTCCCGGTGCAGGTGTTGGGGTGGACTGCTGGCAGTTCGTGGTGGTACCACTGCAGCAATCCCTAGACCTTAAATACTTGTACACCACCCCGGGTCGGCAGGGTGCCGTGCCCAGACCTTGTATTTATATCATCAGATCCTGTTGTATGCTTACATGTATTATTCTGCGCATGTTCATAGCATACATTGTGTTATGCACTAGTTGCATCTGTTTAGGGAGTTGCTGATCCAGGGCTTCCGGGTAACCCGGATCTATCTCTTAGGACCGTTGCGGGTAGCTTGGTCCAGGACTCGATTTGTAGTATTCAGTCTTTTCGATGATAGGGTTAGTTGGACATGAATACTGTTGAGCTTGATGTTTAGAGGTCGTGTCGGCCTCGAGCCAAGTCCAGGTGTAGCCGGTATCCAGTCCTTCTTGAACTCTTGGGCGGCGGGTGTGGCTACCCAGCGGTGCTATCTGCCGACAGTGCCCAGGATCCTGTCGTGAGTTGGCAGTGCCGTTTCCTGCCTTGCTGGGTGTGACCCAGTATGTGACCAGTTCGCTGGGAGACCATGACTGGGGCACTCTGGGGCGTCCGGTGGGGTTATGGGACCCCTGTGAAACACCTAGGCTTTGCTTGGGGGCGACACTGTTGTGTTCCCTCCCTTGAGAGTGTCGTAGTGTAGTGTCCCTGCTGAGCTTAGTGCTCACTCCTACCCGGGCTGCGTTTTGCAGGTGCTGGCTTGAGCTCTTCTTCGGTCGCCCCTACCGGGCCGGTGTTTGGTGACGTGGCGGCGTCTGGCGGTGCTTGAGAGGTGGCAATCGTACCGTTTTACCCCTTTGTTATAGATAGTCTCCTACGGGAGCGATAAATGTATAATTTCCCTGTTTTGAGGTTTTGAATCTATTCCAGTTCTAGTGTTTGAGGTTTGTAATTGTTGTTAATATAGGATGATTACGACTTGTTAGGGTTACCACTACAATTAGAGGGAAACCTCGCCAAAAATTTCCGCAATAGGTTAGGTTCCGGTTCGCGTCGCCCGGCCCGGTTGGGCCTACGCGGGTCGGGGCGCGACAAAGACCGGTGCCGGGGAGAGAGGTCAGGGAGTGGGGGTGGGGTGGGAGGGAGGGAGAGACAGAGAGAGAAAGACCAGGTGGGCTCTTTGTTTCTCTCTCTTTTGAAACCCTATCGCCCACCCAAATTTTCACCTAATTCTTTGGACACGTGGTGAGATCAAATGGTGCCACGTGGCCAGAGCCTTGTAAGGGCTTTACAAGACCCTGGCCTCTAGCAAAATCTGGGTTCTTCAACACTACCACCAAGAAGAAGCCAAGAGGCAGCATTGTTTCTTGAAAAAAAGTCAGCTTATCAAACAATGTGAAGATAATATTTGAAAAATATAAGACTAAAATACGTTATAGTACCATGTAGTTCTGACAAATGTTTATGATGGCCCTTAGTTTTAAAATTTAAGCAATTGAGTCTCGATGTTAACTGAACTGTTTTAATGTAGCCCATCCGTTCAGCCTGTCGTTAGCGGTCTAACGATAGAACATCAATTTTGACCAAATTTTGACTTTTTTTAGCTATTTGCTCTTAGCTCGTCCTTCTATGTCGAGATGGTCATGATCTTCTCTTGCCCGCTGGCAAGTCTTCACCATCCATCTCTCTCCTCTCTTTCTCTCACCTCCATATCCGTCCTAGACCGATCATGTGAGGACCTGTAAATCCAATCTGGTCCAATCGCGTTAGGTCGATGATCTGGTTCGGTTGGTTTCACTCGTGTTAGTGCACACACGACCCTTGATATGTTGTTAATTTGTGGATGTTAGACCCTAAAAACCCCAATTTAGCATTTATTTAGTACCTCTAAACCCATCGTCATCCATTTTGAAGTTACACCCCTTTCATGGTTGTCAAGCGGCATCCACTTAATATAAATATGCGGTCTTTTAGAAAACCCCAATTCCTCCCATTTGTTAGGGTTTCTAATAGAGAACCTTGAAGATTTAGAGAGCTGGGAGGGATTCCACCATGAAGATGGAGGCCAAGGCTTGGAGAATAAGAATCTACATCAAGGGATTCAAGATCTAAAGGCTTAACACCATTAGAGGTAGGATTAATTCCTAATCCTTTGACTAGACTCTATTAGATTAAATCTTGCATGTATCAGTGTTGGCATAATTTGCCTTTGATTCTAAATAGTTTCCCTTGATAGTATTCTTACTCTATTCCCATTAGTGTTCTTCCCCCATTTGATTATAACTAAGCCTCATAAAGCTTTTCCGATTATATTGGTTGATGGTTTTAAAGCTTTTTTTAAAAAATTGATTGATGGTTTTCAGATATGATGGTTTCATTGTGTTCCCCTACTCTTGTGCTAATTCTCTTCAAAGTTTCATAGCATTTGGATGTCTTTTGATTGTGTTTCAATCACGTTTTTTTTCTGGAAATTCGTGAATTTCCCAAATCAGCCCAAACCCTCTATTTATAGTCTGTTTGCACGCGAAACTGGTGCTAATTTTTACGGAATCTCATAGAACCTTCAACATCTCAATTGTATATCTATGAGTCTACTTTCATATTCCCTTTATTACATATTTTTCTGATTGTTTCATGAATTATGGTGAATTATCTCCTGATCTGCAATGAATCAGACTTTTCAATAAATTTGGGGTTTTTGGCGGAATGTTTTGGGATTTCGAACTCCGATTGATTTCAATTTTTGACACACTATTAGTGATCATGATTAGGCTTCTGCAAGCTATAAAAGTTGAGATTTTGATGGGTTTATTAAAGAATTTAAGCATGTTTAGCTCTATGTCTACTTTGTGTAAAATGTTAGTTCTTAATGCAAGGCATGCTCTGCATGCTATGCTATAGAATCAAATCTTATACATATATTTTAGGCCTTAATGGCCGAGTCTTATGTAGGTTTCATGGTGAATCGAGGGAGCCATACCTCTTAGAAATGTTTCGTATAAATGTAAGGCCGAAATGTGCTGCCCTTTTAGGGTTTGTTATTAATACGGGTCAAAATTTGACCCCTTCAAAAACTGGGTTGAGCACCTGAACCTGGTCCGATTTGGGCCCAACCCAAACCAAGCCCTACTCTACAAAGGGGAAGATTCCCCTTGAGCTTCCCCAAAAGGAGGAAACGCCGCACATGGGCCCCACGAGTCCATAACTCACACTATCCTAATTTAGGTCCTTTACTGCTTTCCTATTTTACTTTTCTAGTTTAGTTATCTCTAAATTATACTAGGACTCTTACTTCTCTCTCTTCATTAGGTCATTACTTGAGTAAGAAGTCATTAAGTCGGAATTCAACTCCATTTAAATCTCTTGTAATTTGCCTATATAAAGGCCCCTAAATCAATGACAAATATAACGAAGAGAATAATTAAATCAAAGACCCTTGTGGTTTCCAGGCTTGGTCCCCTGATGAGAAATTGTTCTAGGGAGCTCGCATCCCAAGTAACCCAGGAGTTCCCCAGCATTATATGGAGACAGAATGTGGTGTTTTAGATGATCGATCATCAATACCTTGATGATCGATCATGTTTGTGCACAAGTTGTGACAGAGACGGTATGTTTGGATGATCGATCATTGCTCCCATGATGATCGATCATTTTCATCTTCCCTTCCAAGCAATCAGGGCAATTGAAAATGATCGATCTTTTCGACCCAAAAGGATCGATCTTTTCGACCCAAAAGGATCGATCTATTCGACCCAAAATGATCGATCATTTGCGAGGGGTGTTTAAAAAAAAAAAGGCCCGACCAACTTAATTCCTTAAGCTCTAAGGATCGATCTTTTTCTTGAAATGGACTGAGTGCCCCAGCCGATCGCAGCATCGTAACCTTCCGACCTCCTGCTCCTTCTGCGCCTCGTCCATGAGCGATCCTGTTTGCATGTTTCCTATGTCTTTCTTGTTTTGTGTGCGAATCTTTTAGGCGTCTTGTACCTAGGATCATATCATATGTGGATAGGCATTTTGTGAGGTTGGTTTGGTGATATTTTGGGTCCTTTTGAAGACAGTTAAATTTATATCTTGTATGCCCATCTTTCTGTTATAATTAAACATGATGAATTTTGACTCTTGGGGGTGTGCTCCGTGGATGCGGTTGTGAATGTGTGGATGATTGTATTAGGATGCAGCTATGTGGTTAATGATATATGTGGATGCCTTTGTGGGGCTTGTTATACATACCAATCTCGTACTGCCAGAGTGCTTCATGAATACATAGAGAATATGCCGCCAAATATTTTCTTGACGTTCAGCGTTTATTTCTTTCCACATTTGCAATTATGTGGTATCTTCTCTCTACCATTTTACATGGCTATATGCTATCCATTGAATAACATTGAGCAACAATACGCGTCCCACATGCCACTTGTATACTGTGAACCACCATTATGGGCATTCATTATCGTTATCTCTTTCCTATTTTATTGCTTTATCTTTTATGATTTCGTGTAATTGAGGACAATTACATTTAAGTTGGGGGATAGAATTCTAGGAATTCATATTTATTTATTTATTTCATGATAACCAACATTTATACATCCCTTAGATTATGTCAGAAGAATGAAGTTATGATACTTATTGATAAAGATGCTTGATTTAAAAAAATTTCCTATGAATTATTCAAAAATTTATATGTCGTATAACATTTAATAAATTTAGCTATGCATGGCATTATCTCAATATTTTAACACTTTTACCATGATTTAAGGATAACTTGACATATTCTATTGCACATATGCACTTCCACATGTTTAGGAATTTAAATTAGATTCTAAGGTTGAAAATATGATAGATTTACAATTGTATGACATGTCACAGAAGATACATGAATACATGCAATTTTCAGTTCGCAACAAGTATATGTGTTGGCAAGTGTAAGACTTTCAACTTAGTAACCGGGCAAGATGCATGGCCAGCGTTCTGTTCGCGTAAAACAGTTGAAAGCCCTTATAAATGAAAAGAAAAGAAAAAACAGGATTTCATCTTAGTAACCGGGCAATGTTCCTGATCAGCATGTTGTTCGCGTAAAACGGGTGATTTTCCTTGTGAAAAAAAAGAAGAAAAAAAAGAACAGTTATTGTTATGTGATAGTGGAAAATATGTGCATGTTTGGAATTGTGATCTTGAATAGTTGAATGCTTGGATATAATGGATATTCTGATACATGTGGAACCAAATTCATACACTGGAGAGTCAAAGTTATTTTTGAATCATAATTAAATATATTGAAGTATTAGAAGTGTGTTATGACATGTTTTGATTTACTTTGCTCTTATGTGACTACGAATTAATGAATATATTCATGGATATTATTTCTATTTTATGCATTGGAACTAATAAATATTGTAATTGATTTCTGATGATATGTCAAGGGGATGTATAGATGTTTGTATCATCAGCAGGACGTGGGCGGACCGAAGCTGACGATCTTTGGCGCCATCATTTGGGTGAAGTTTTTGCATTTTCATACCCCCAAAGATGGCTTTTTGAGTTTCCATACCCCCAAAGATCTTTGGTGCCATCATTTGTAAAAATTGCTTGATACCCCTCAGCCAATGAAATGAATTTTATACCCCTCAGCGATATGACATGGCATGCTATTTAATGCGACGGCGACGGCAAGAGAAGACTGATGTCAGGGGGGAATTAATTACGCACGTTTCTATGCGTGGTTATGCGAGTTTCTATACGTGGTTACCAAGCCTTCCTGCCCAACGTGTTTCCCATGCGTTGATAGACGTGTTTCTATGTGTGGTTAAGTGATGAGTCACTAAATATTCATAATTAAACCCCTTAAATTACCTTTGTTAGGCCTAGAGTAGTTGTATTTAATTTTTTTTTAGTTGATTTCAGATTTAATCATGATATGAGAAGAAATACAAGGAATTCAATTAAAAAGATGAATTTATATGATAAAGACTGTTTCATCGCCTGTCAGGAGAATATTCCTCAGACATTCTTTATAAGTCCAAATATTCTGGAAATTTAGTACGTGATAGAAGACTTCAAAAGCTATAATGTTCATCTTGGACAATTTGGGAGACTCCTGATGGATTAATTCCAGTTTTGAAGAAAATCAAGATACATAGCTGCTGAAAAACTGGTCCATCGAAGTTCAGAAGAATATTCGTCAAATATTCCCTATAAGTCTAAATATTATAAAATCTTCGGGATATGACAGAAGACTTGAAGATCTAAAACTTTCCTGTTGAAGACGTTCACAGATTCAATCCAATTAGCGCCAGAATTGAGTTAAAGTCGGAATCCTGAATAGGAGTTGAAATACGAAAAGAGGAAAGTCAAAGTTTAAGTCTAGATAGGACTCTTAAGTCCAAGTTTAGGGTTTCCCTATTTAAAAGGCTTTTTCCAGCCAAATTTCTCATCTTTTTGACAATCTTTGGAGGAGGAAGAAGAAGATGGAGAGGATGTGGATGGTGACAGCTTCCTATTTAAACCCGATGGTTTTCATCCAGAAGATGAGTTGCTAATTATTATACTTAGGATTATTCATGAAACCCTAATGTAGTTTTGGTTTTTCTTTAGTTGGATTCTTGTGAACTTCTCGATGCATGATCTCATGAATATGGTTTTATTGTTAATAGAGTTGAAGGAACAGAGTTCCCTTGACGTACTTTCAGTCCTACATGATTTCTGTGATTGATTGTAGAGATTTATGAGATGGTTTTCATGAAGTTATTGGTTTGCCTTTGAGATAAACTATGCTACGCGAAGATAGGTTATGCCAAGGTCATTAGGAGTAGTATAATTTAATATAATCGTAGGACCAAAGACAATCTATGCCAAGCAAAGATAAGTTATGCCGTTGGGAATATTAACTTTCTTTTAGGGATTCATATGAGCTTGTAGTCATATGATCCATAATGTTGAGAGAATGGAACAAGATGATAACTAGAGAAGACTAATAATGAAACTAAGGCAGATTGAGTAATTCCTAAGTAACTACTCCATTAATTCGAATTGATCAACCTTTTATTTCTTTTCTTCATTAGTTTAATCTATTCTATCTTTGATTCTTTTCCTTAGTTTTAGGGTTTCAATCACTACACTACTAGGTAGAATAGCGGTGAAGTCGGGAGTCGATTCACAGGGAAAACGTTGGAAACTGAAATCAATTCTCGAAACCCTAAAACTAAGAAAAAGAATAAAAAATAGAATAGATGAAACTAATGAAGAAAAGAAATAAAAGGTTGATCAATTCGAATCAATGGAGTAGTTACTTAGGAATTACTCAATCCGCCCTACTTTCATTATTAGTCTTCTCTAGTTATCATCTTGTTCCCTTCTCTCAACATTATGGATCATATGGCTACAAGCTCATATGAATCCCTAAAAGAAAGTTAATGTTTCCAACGGCATAACCACTCTTTGCTTGGCATAGATTGTCTTTGGTCTTACGATTATATTAAATTATACTACTCCTAATGACCTTGGCACAACCTATATTCGCGTAGCATAGCTTATCTCAAAGGGAAATCAATAACTTCATGAAAACCATATCATAAATCTCTACAATCAATCACAGAAATCATGTAGGACTGAAAGTACGTCAAGGGAACTCTATTCCTTCAACTCTATTAACAATCAAACCATATTCATGAGATCATGCATCGAGAAGTTCACAAGAATCCAACTAAAGAAAAACCAAAACTACATTAGGGTTTCATGAATAATCCTAAGTATAATAATTAGCAACTCATCTTTTGGATGAATGCCATCGGGTTGGAATAGGAAACTGTCACCATCCACATCCTCTCCGTCTTCTTCTTCCTTC
The DNA here is from genome assembly GCA_963920575.1 of Narthecium ossifragum. Classification (NCBI taxonomy): domain Eukaryota; kingdom Viridiplantae; phylum Streptophyta; class Magnoliopsida; order Dioscoreales; family Nartheciaceae; genus Narthecium; species Narthecium ossifragum. The sequence continues at coordinate 8,009,837 of OY986970.1, forward strand.
TCCAAAGATTGTCAAAAAGATGAGAAATTCGGCTGGAAAAGGCCTTTTAAATAGGGAAACCCTAAACTTGGACTTAAGAGTCCTATCTAGACTTAAACTTTGACTTTCCTCGTTTCGTATTTCAACTCCTATTCAGGATTCCGACTTTAACTGAATTCTGGCGCTAATTGGATTGGAATCTGAGAACGTCTTCAACAGGAAAGTTTTAGATCTTCAAGTCTTCTATCATATCCCGAAGATTTTATAATATTTATACTTATAGGAAATATTTGAAGAATATTCTTCTGAACTTCGATGGACCAGTTTTCCAACAGCTATGTATCTTGATCTTCTTCAAAACTGGAATCAATCCATCAGGAGTCTCACAAAGTGTCCAACATGAACATTATAGCTTTTGAAGTGTTCTATCACGTACTAAATGTCCAGAATATTTGGAATTATAAAGAATTTCTGGCGAATATTCTCCTGATAGGCGACGAAACAGTCTTTATCATATAAATTCATCTTTTTAGCTGAATTCCTTGTATTTCTTCTCATATCATGATTAAATCTGAAATCAACTAACAAACAATTAAATACAACTACTCTAGGCCTAACAAAGGTAATTTAAGGGGTTTAATTATGAATATTTAGTGATTCATCACACCCCCCAACTTACACTTTGCTAGTACTCGAGCAAAGAAAAGATAAAAAGAAAGCAGTAAATCTAACTAGCCACTTTCGTAGGTCTCACGATTGCACTTAGCATGTGTAACAAGCCTTTAAACCTCTAGGTTACCCTAGTGGAGGAGTCATAGTCTCCTGAGGGTTTTCAGGGATGACACCCACAAACATCTATACATTTCCTTGAATATGTCATTCGAAATCAATCATAATACTCATCAACTCTAATGCATGAAATAAAAATAATATCCATAAATATACCCTTCAACTCATAGTCGCAAAAAACATAGTAAATCAAAACATGTCATAACATATTTCCAATACTTCAACATATTTAATCATGATTAAAAATAACTTTAACACTCCTGTGTGTGAATGGGGTTCCACATGCCTCAGAGTATCAATTATATCTAAACACTTCAACTATTCAAGATCACAATCATATTCAATCACATATTTTCCACTTATCACATAGCAATCTATGCTTTTATTCATGTTTCTTTTCTTTTCTTTTTTTCTGCAGGAATTTCAACTGTTTTACGCGAACACCACGCTGGTTTGGCACACTGCCCGGTTACTAAGCTGAAATCCATTTTTTTCTTCTTTTTTTCAAGAAATTCAACCGTTTTACGCGAACACCACGCTGGTTAGGCACACTGCCCGGTTACTAAGTTGAAAAACCATTTTTTTTTTCTTTTTTTTTCGTATACTCAGATAATTGCATGTGTTCATGTATTTTCTGTGTCATGACATAAAATTGTAAACCTATCCCAGTATCATGCTTAGAATCTAATATCAACCTCTTAACATGTGGAAGTGAACATGTGCATTAGGATATGTCAAGTTATCCTTAAATCATGGTAAAAGTGTTAAAGTATAGAAATAAGATCATGCATAGCAAAAATTTACTATTTCTTATATAACATACAAGTCTCAGAATAATTCATAAGATAAATTTCTAAAACATGCACATTTGTCAAATCATATCATAATCTCATTCTTTTGACATAATTCAAGGGATGTATAATATTTGATTACCAGAAAAATAATAAGCATGAATTCCTAGAATTCTACCCCTCAATTTAAATGTAATTGTCCCCAATTACACTAAGTCATAAAATAAATCAAGAAGTTAACGGTAGAGATAACCATAATGAACGCCCCAAAGCTAGATTTCTCTCTCTCTTCCAATTTATGTTTAAGCATCGCCATCATTGAATAAATATTTCCTTCCCCGCCATAACCTGTCACAAAAATATATACCTTTCCAAAAAGATCAAATATAACAAATAAAAGTCCAAAAAGTTATTAAAATCATAGAAAATTTCGGCAGAGTCTCCTTTCTATTTTCATGATATATCAATCATGTAGAAGCATTCATCCTCAAAGAAATTAGAAAATTCACAGACAGAAGTAAAGGAGATATCATCATCTTCATCCCAACACCAAGGAACAATAAGAACCAACACATACCAACACCCAAAGTAGCCAAAAAGTTCCCTTATTTGTAGCTAATGTTCATTAGAGTCCCTAAAATCAAGCGGTCTCACAGAAATAGTGGTGTGGGCCTGCTAAGATGGCCAATCTTGCAAAGCCATGGCAAACCTCTGTCGTCAAGTCGTCCATCGCGGAATCAACTACTATTGTAAGTGCACAAATCAACCCTAGAGGCAGGTGATGAATAAATTTTATATCTCGCAAGTATACGAATCGGTGCAATCAGTATAGTAGCAAGACGAGTATCGTACCCACAGAGATTTGTAGAGATTATTAGAGTAAAATACTAAAGAACAGAAAAGAAAGAAAATAAGAAAGGGAAAATAAGAGATATGAAGTATTGAGAATAGAAGATCTAATAACGAAATAAGAAAACGATAGAAATCTGATGGATGGATACTAAGGTTCCGATTTCACCATAACATCCTCATTCTATGCATTGAATCAATCAAGATCTCAGTTTAATTCCAAGGGCTCGTTCTTCCGGTATGATGATCCGTTCGGCCGCGGTCTTCACCAAGTACCCTCAATTAACCCTAGTTAATGAACCCATAACTAAGTGTTAATCAAGAATCCATTAAGCTCTGAAGAACAATTATGAACCAAGAATACTCTTAGCTTGAACCCGGCCTCGACATAAACTCATTCATTCATAGATCCTGCAAGGTTAGGGAATGAACCCTCGCCCAATCTCACATAAAACAATTCATAATACTTTTATTGGCAAGATAAATGTATTTAAGACCTCAGTTAAAATAATGAATGAAACAAGGAAAATAAACTGATTAAATAATCATGATCCAATAACATAGAATGGTTCAGTTAGGGCTACATCGGTACCTTAGAAAAGAAACTAGCCACTCATGTTCTCCATGAGGGCAACAAAACTAATGGAGAAATAAAGAGGAAATAAGAAAAGAAAACCAAGCCTGGAACCCTTCTCTTCGCCTCCAAACGCTGCCAAAAAGTCCTCCAAAAGTCCCTTTTGATAACCCTAAGTATCCTATTTATAGGCCTAAACTCGGGTTAAATCAAAACCGTTGATTTAATTCCCTGGAAATGTCCGATCGATCCTCCTCGGGATGTTGGATCGATCGGTCTCATTAAAAACATCAATTCCTGGCTTCGCCCGAGTCCGATCGATGGACGGATCGATCGAACTCTACTCCTCTAAAAAACATACGTTCTGTCAACCTTTAATTCCCAAGTCCGATCGATCGGACTATGAGTGTTGGATCGATCGGTTGAGTAAAAATCAGCTGTTTTTGGCTTTTTCCGAGTCCGATCGATCGGACCATTGGTGTCGGATCGATCGGACTTCTTTGGAGTGATGGAGAGACCGATCGGACTTCGTTCAGCAAAAAAAAATAGGTTCTGTCACGTTTTTGCGTAGTCCGATCGATCGGAGGATCGCTCGGACTTCCAGCTTATTTACTGTGCTGCCATTCAGACTGCGCCATCGGTACTAAAATTGCCGTAACTTCCTCTAGGAAACTCGGAATCATGAACCGTAAAATTCTCCAGAATCTAGATTTCAAGAGCTTTCCAACCATATATGGCACATCATCTGGTTCTTCATGACCAGGTACAGATTAATTTTTGAAGTTGATCCATATACTCTTTTCAGCTTCTTTTAGCTCCAATTTCCTGCATTTTCCAAACAACCATGTGAAGCAACATATAGATATAAATATAGTAATAAAGATGTTGATTAAAGATAATAATCTAGCAATTGAGATGGTTATAAGGCTATTTAGAGTGCACTTTCATGCACTCATCAGCAGGTCCGGACTGGTCAAGGTTGTGGAACACTACATCGCAGAGGACTCGTAGACTCCGATCATGTGTCCTTCCTAAAGACTACTAATCTGAGGACTCAATGAAAATAGTAGGCAACAAGCTGGGATGTAGTAGATGAGATGTGGGTAGTCTGGAGTACTTGAGTGTGGTCATGATTGAAAATCTAAACCATCAGATGCAAAATCAGAGCATTCTAGTATGTGGATCGTGTCTGGAGCAATCGGACGGCTGAAAGCTCACCGGTGATGGATCGACGGTGAAACCTCATCGCCAGAGGACAGGACTGGTGGGGATAGAATCGTGAAAGGTCAAGGAATGTGTTGGTGAGGTCTGATCGAAGATTCGTGGCCTCCAGGCGGTGAAAGGCGCGGAGGATGATGGCGGCCGGAATTGGATTCCGATGATCGGAGCGCCAATTAAAGACGGGGACGATAGAGAAAGGATCGTTGAAGGCAAAGGAACTGTCCTATGGTGTCCAATTGAAGAATTGGGCTTTCATGTGGCGGATTGAAGGTGGTCGGAGAGGTTGAGACTGCCGGAGGCGAAGCCGATGATTCAATCGTCAAGGAATGGTTTTGATGGTGGAGGAAGCTTCGCGGTGATGGGAGGAAGGTTCTGGAGGTGTTTTGGGGCGGTGAACGGCCGTGGATGGCGGTGAAGACGATAGCCGAGGGGCTCGCTGGCGTCGGAGGAGAAGGTTTTGAAGGAAGAGGAAAACGGAGTTGAAGAGGTGGAAGGTTGGCGATGGTATTAGTGCTGGTTTGGAGGGATGAGGGCGGCCGGAGAGAGGCGGCGATGGGCGGTGGTGGTGACGGCTCGGGACGAGCTGGTGAAGCCGATCGAGCCGGGACGACGAGGAACAGTGGGGGAGGAGAGAGAAACTCTAGCGGAAAATAAGGAAAAATAGGAAGAAAGTGGAGAAAAAATTCAGAAAGATATGGGGAAAATTCTAAAAATCAGGGGCAAATCATAAAAATTAAATAAAATTCTAAAAACTAAGAAAAAATCCTAAAAACTGGGTTGCCTTCCAGAAAGCGTGTAAGTTTACGCCTTTCACTAGACGCTCTTGAAACAAGATTTAGGAGGCCGATGGTTCCATGTGAAGAAATACATGGCCCGGATCATGGTGAAGGTATGCATACATGTTTGATCAAAGAATAAACAAAAGTCCTTAGCAAACATATAATTTGAAATTTTGATACGATCTTTGATGAATGGACGATAGGAATTGGCATAGTATTCATCATAACAAGGTTCTCCTCCTCATAAAGTTCAACTAATAGGGATGATATTAAAGGTAGAATCTCAAACTGAGGCTCCAGACAAGGAATATTCCTAACACCCTCATCCTCATTATGTTTATCACTAATATGCACTGTGAGGACTCGTACCTCCAACTTGGTCCAACCGCGTTAGGTCGAGGGCCTGAGTTTGTGGTTTGGCTCGGTTGGCCTTGGGGTGCGATCGGTTGATCGCATCACTGTTTTTGACCCAGTGGCATTTTGGTAAATATGCCCCTTGGTGGTCAGTTTCACACCCGCGTTGCACACATGGCCTTTGATTGATGTATGTGATTGATCAGAACCTTCAGGGCGCTTCCGATCGAAAGATCGGAGCTCGATCGGAAGAGATCGAATCAGACGGCTGTGATGGATTCCAGCTTTCTATTTAAACCCTTTCCTTTCTCTCTCCTTTCCTTTTCTTCTCCTCCGGCCTTTCTTTCTCTCTTCTCCCTCTCTCCTTCGGTTGGGTGCTAGGGCATCGGAGGCGTGGCTTTCGAGGAGCGGCTTCTGGCGATCGGACTTGGGGGATGCGTGGAGGAGCTGCCCTATCTCTTCAGGTAGGTGTTTCTACCTCGATCTTTGGATCGGGTTCTCCTAGGATAGGTTTAATGCCTTTTCGCTGTAGGAATACATGTTAGAATGTTGTGTAGCTTATAGCACTTGTGGTGTGGCTCGTTTTCAGTATTCCTACGTTGTGATCTCGGTATTTTAACGGCTAGTTTTCCGTATTCTCGCCGTTTATCGGTTTTCAGCCATTTTAACCTAAATTGATGATTTAACCGTCAAAAATATGATTTCTTTGCATCATTGGATTCCCCATCATCTTTTATGCGTGCTTGCAAAGTTTCATCTATTTCCAACTAGATTTGATCCTTGAAATCCAAGAAATTGGATTTCCGGCACTAAGGCTCGACGGTCGATTAGTGCATCGACCGTCAAGTGTTGTTTTACAGTTTCTGGGCCTGGCGGTCGACCGTCGCATCGACCGTCAGGCTCTGTCGGGATTTTAGCCTCCCACGGTCGATGGGTCGATCGACCGTGGGTTCTCTCTCTTTCTCATCCTGCCTCACGGTCGACCGTCAGATCGACCGTTGCATCGTCCGTAAGGCTCTGTCTCGTTGATGAGAATGCATAATGTTATATTTTTATCCCTTAATACTTAGTCTACTGTGCTTATTTAGTTCCTAAATACACTCATTATTCTTATATTTTGATTTAGGATGCAATGGAAATCCTTAAGTCGAAAAGAAGCTGAAAAGAGTGCTTGGATCAACTTTAAAGATTTATCTGTACCTTCTCATGAAGAACCAGAGGATGTGCCATACATGGTTGGAAAGCTCTTGAAGTCTAGATTCTGGAGAATTTTACGGTTCGTGATTCCGAGTTTCCTAGAGGAAGTTACGGCAATTTCAGTACCGATGCGCAGTCTGAATGGCAGAAAGGAAAATAAGCTGGAAGTCCGAGCGAAGGTCCGATCGATCGGACCTGGCAAAACCGTGACAGAACATGTAGTTTTTGGCTGAATATGGTTCGATCGATCGAACCATCACTCCTATTGAGCTAGATCGATCCGACTCCTAGAGTTGGATCTATCGGACTCAAAAATAGCCAGAGAAGGTGGATTTTTATGCATCCGATCGATCCAGCACTTAAAGTTCGATCGATCGGACTTGGGAATTAAAGTTGACAGAACGTATGCTTTCTAAAGGAGCGCAGTTCGATCGATCCATCCATCGATCGGGCTCGGGCGTGAATAGAAGTTGAAGATTTTAATGAGACCGATCGATCCAGCATCCAAGGTCCGATCGATCGGACTTTCTCAGTGAATTAAATCAACGGTTTAGATCTAATCCGTTGATGGAGAGGCTTTGGGGCTATAAATAGGACTCTTTCTAGGGTTTGAGGGGGGATTCTTGGACACTTTTGGCTGCTCTTTCTCCTCCTTTATATTTTTTCTAGGTTTTATTTTCTTTATTAGAATCTTTTGAGGATTGTTCTCGATGGCCCTGCGTGGCTAAATCTTGATCCTTGGTCGAGGAGACTGAAACCTCAGAATCAATGAGACTGTGAGATCTAATTTATTTTTATTGTTCAGTTTATAGATGAGTATTGAATGTTCTTCTGTGTTTATCTTCATGATTGTCTTGTCTAATTGCTAGGAGCGCTACTAGTTTATTATTCATGGCGATCTACTGCTAGGTTGGATATCAAATCCGGAATTGTTGGATCCCTCTAATCTGCGAAGCAACTAGGATCTAATAATTTACTGCTGATCAGATCTTGTTAGATCTTAGGAAGAATATTCAACTAGATTAAATGCAACTGCTTGTGCTTGTGTTGTTTAGCTTCATCGATCTCCCTATTCTTAATGCTGGTACTAGATTAAATCTACAGCGCTTGTCTTAGGTTGTCTAGTAGTTAGGGTTGATTAGATCGCTTGTTTCTAATTAACTATGATCGAGGAGAGATTCGAATTTAATTCGGACGGTGAATATTCATGGTATGAATTGATTGATACTTGCATTTATGATCAGTTGTTGGATTCCGATGGTGGATGTTGACTCAGATCAAGGTTTGTTCTCTTGATTCAACTTGTTTCTTTTATTTAGATTATTTCTTTATTGTTGTTCCTCACGTTTAAAAACCCCCCCTATCTTTGTTCACTAAGCACAAAACTAGACTGAACACTCTTCGTGGGATCGACTCGTACTCGCACTACTACATTTGTTTTGAAGAGTATTGGATTTATTTTTGAGTGCCTGCGACAGCACATCACTCGTTTTGGGCTCCCGACGGTCGATGGGCCGATCGACCGTCGCCCATGTGGTTTTCCTCTTTTTGGCCTCACGGTCGATCGGTGGATCGACCATAACATCGTCCGTGGGCCCTTGAATATGGTTTTCTGGCTTTTCTTGGATGGTTTTGATTGGTGATTAGTATCCAAACATGTTGGGAAGCATGTATATGGATTTGATGAGGTTTTCAAAGGATTTCTATCGAGTTTGAGGATCGAATCGAATATCTTCCTTTTTTTTGACGAATCTATGGTTTGATCACATTTAATACGTGTTTGATAAGTAGTTAAATGCTATTTTGATTGCTTAACCATTAGCTAGCTATGAGTGCTAGTTAATGAGGAATTGTGGAATCTTAGCCTGTTGCGGTGAGTGCCGAGGGATATTGTATAAATGTGGCCAGTTACCCCGCGGGTAACTGTGGAACCTTAGTCTGTCAGGTGCAAGAGAGCACTGAAGACTATTGTATATCTGCGTATAATGCTTTGCTCAGATCTTTGTTTGGTTAGCATAGATTATCTGTATTTGAGGCCTTTGCTATGCTTACTCTTTGGCTAGCTGTAAGCATGCCCAGCCCTGTATGATTAGTGACATCTTGTTACATGCTTATATCTTGTTATCTGTGCCTGAGCATTGCACGCATCTTGATTGCATTAGAGGCATTTGAGGTTAGGCGGGCGATGGGTTGATCGCCGATCCGAGGCTCTCGGGTAGCTCGGATCTAGCCACTAGGACCGCGGCTGGGTAGTCAAGATTAGGGTGTGATTGTATGATCTGGATCTCGTGTGATTGAGGATGCACGCTAGTTGACTCTGATCAGTGCTTGAGGTTTAGAGGTCGTGTTGGTCTCCCAAGGCCAAGTGCTTAGGATGGTTGCCGGTGCCCCTGATATGGTCCCCAGGCAGTGGCTTCCTGCTGGGTAAGGGTGATCCTACTGGTTCTGATTCTCTGTTTCCTCCCAGCGTGTTTGGAGAATGTGTCCCAGCGTGGTCGGTTGAGAAGAGTAGGATCCTTGGGGTAGTCGGCAGGGGTTGTGGAACCCCGTGGCATTCCTTAGACTCGTGCTGGGAGACAACACTGTTGTTGTTTTCCTCCTTTCAGTGTGTCGTAGAGTAGAATTGATGTGCTGTCGCAGGCACTCAAAAATAAAATCAATACTCGTTAAAATAAATGTAGTAGTACGAGTACGAGTTGATCCCACGAAGAGTGTTTAGACTAGTTTTGTGCTTAGTGAACAAAGATAGGGGGGTTTTTAAACGTGAGGAAAACAGTAAAGAAATAATCTAAAACGAAGAAATAAGTTGAATCAAGAGAACAAACCTTGGTCTGAGTCAACATCCACCATCGGAATCCAACAACTGATCATAGATGTAAGTATCAAGCAATTTATACCATGAATATTCACCGTTCGAATGAAATCCGAATCTCTCCTCAATAATAGTTAATTAGAAACAAGCGATCTAATCAACCCTAATTACTAAACAACCTAAGACAAGCGCAGTAGATTTAATCTAGTAGCAGCGTTAAGAATAGGGAGATCGATGAAGCTAAATAACACAAGCACAAGCGGTTGCATTTAATCTATTCGAATATTCTTCCTAAGACCTAACAATCTCTGAAACGCAGTAGATTATTAAACCCTAGTTGCTTCGCAGATTAGAGGGATCAAACAATTCCGGATTTGATATCCAATCTAGCAGTAGATTGCAATGAATAATATACTAGTAGCGCTCCTAGCAATTAGACAAGACAATCATGAATATAAACACAGAAGAATATTCAATACTCAAAGCATAAATTGAACAATAAAAATAAATTAGATCTCACAGTTTCATTGATTCTGAGGTTTCAGTCTCCTCGACCAAGGATCAAGATTTAGCCACGCAGGGCCATCGAGAAAAATCCTCAAAAGATTCCAATAAACAAGATAAAACCTAGAAAAAATATAAAGGAGGAGAAAGAGCAGCCAAAAGTGTCCAAGAATCCCCTTCAAACCCTAGAAAGAGTCCTATTTATAGCCTTAAGTGTATCCACCCTCGGATTAGATCACAATCGTTGATTTTCTTCACTGGGAAAGTCCGATCGATCCTTCTCGGGGTGTTGGATCGATCGGTTTCATTAAAAATCTTCAATTTCTAGTTACGTCCGAGTCCGATCGATCGATCTATGGGTGCTGGATCGATCGGATGCGTAAAAATCCACCTTCTCTGGCTATTATTGAGTCCGATCGATCCTTCTTTTGGTGTCGGATCGATCGGACCCTCTAGGATGGATGTAGGGATCGATCAGACCATGTTCAGCCAAAAAATACATGTTCTGTCACGTTTCAGCATAGTCCGATCGATCGGATCCTGGGTGTCGGATCGATCGGACGTTCCAGCTTATTCACTGTTCTGCCATCCAGACTGCGCCATCGGTACTAAAATTGCCGTAACTTCCTCTAGAAAACTCGAAATCACGAACCATAAAATTCTCCAGAATCTAGACTTCAAGAGCTTTCCAACCATATATGGCACATCATCAGGTTCTTCATGAACAGGTACAGATTAATCTTTTTAGTTGATCAATGCACTCTTTTCAACTTCTTTTTGACTTAAGGACTTCAATTGCATCCTAAATCAAAATATAAGAATAATGAGTGTATTTAGGAACTAAATAAGCATAGGAGACTAAATATTAAGGGATAAAAATATAACATTATGCATCATCATCAAAAATCCTACTGAGCTTATCGCTCACTCCTACCCGGGCTGCGTTTGCAGGTGCAGGCGCCAGTTCTTCTTCAGTAGAGCCGGCGGATCAGCTTTGGTGGCGCGACTACATCCAAAGGTGTTTGAGGTTGCTGGAGGATCGACTGTTGTACTTTTGGCAGATTTTGTAAATTATGTACATTTCAAGGAATTTTGAGATTAATGTATAATGTTCTTTCATTGGAAGATTTGTATCAATGTTAAATAGTACAACTGATGTTATGTAAATTGAATTTCTGTTTCACCTCTGAGATATAATTTGTTTAAGTTTTTCTTTAATTCCGCATTGTATCGCTCCATTTGCAGATGAATAGTGTAGGTTTCCCCTCACGCCTCGGCTCGGATGGGTTTTCTAGGTCGGGGTGTGACATGTACATCATCATCATTCAACCCATCATGTAGAAGTTCAACTTGAGGTTCCTTACAGAGGGTCTCACTAATATGCTCATCGTCATTATGATTATTGGAAATAGACATATTATCATCATTCAACTCATCATGAACAATCGGCAATTTAGCATAACAACCCTCATCATCACTATCATCAAAAAAACTTGCTTCATAAGAATGACCGAAATACATATAAGGCCCAGAATGTACAACCGGATAGCATTCATCAACATCATCAACTGTATCATCCAAAGTTGGCAAAACAGTACTTTCAGCAGCCGACAAAACATTATCAATAGCATCATGAACTGGCAAAACATCACGAGCATTATAGCATGCATCAACATCATTAGAAAGATAAGCATCACAAGCATTGTCATCATTAACAAGAGGAATAGAATCATTCGCATAATCCTCATTCTCATAATACGAATCAACCATGTGGTCTAGTTGTTCTATTTGTATCTCTATTTTCTTAATTGATTGATCATTAGAGTTAGCATCTCTTCCAATTTTTTCCATCTTAGCATTCATGTTGGCAAGTGTACTCATGATCGTGTCCATAGTCAGGTTAGAGGATGCTTGTGAAGTATATTGCTGTCCAAAACTAGGTTCAAAATTATGGTTCGATGTTTCTATATTCCATGGTTGAATGTTAGGAGGTTGATAACCTTCGAATTGCCAATTAAGGTTTGTATGATTTCTAAAATTCGAATTATAAGGATATGAATGTGAATTATATGCCGGATTTGAGAAACCATTTATGTCAGTATTGTAAGCACGTGTATATGAAGAGGGTGTTTGATAATCCCACAATGTATCACCCGGTGGCATATAATATTCGGCCATGTATGCAAGATCATATATCAGAAAGAGGAAAAGAAAACAGAAGATTCGGAGGAGAGGACAAAATCCAGAAAATAAAGATTGAAACGAAAAATTTTGAATTTAGAAAACCTACCTGACTGCGCAGTTCCGATCGGTCGGTTTTGGGTCCGACCGATCGCTCCATGCCGCGGGGGAGATCCTTCCTTCAAAAAAAATCCGTTCCAATGCTGCTAAAATTCAACAAAAATTGTTAGAAAATTCCTAAAAAGTGTAAAATAAAGAAAGGGAGGAATAAGAAAGATAAAAACCTAACTAAGCAAAGAAAACGAGTTAAGAGAAATAAATTAGTTAACCGTCGAAATCCCCGGCAACGGCGCCAAAAATTGATCGCTCGCGAACGTCGTCGTTAAAACGTTGCTAACCTCAATCAAATCTTAAATTTATATCCGGATTTCACCACTAGTCTACGCAGTAGTATTAGTGATTGAATAAGGATATAAATTTAAGATTTGATTGAGGTTAGTAACGTTTTAACGACGACGTTCGCGAGCGATCATTAAGCGAGTTTCTATGCCTGGTTACCAAGTCTTCCTAGACATTAATTACGCTACACGTGGTAAGCAACGTATTTCTCATGCGTGGTTAGGCGCGATTCTATGCTTGGTAAGGTGAGTTTCTATGCGTGGTTAGGCGAGTTTCTATGCATGCTTACCATGCCTTCCTGCCCAACGTATTTCCCATGCGTGGTTAGGCGTGTTTCTATGCGTGTTTAAACGAGTTTCTATGCGTGATTAGGCGCATTTTTATGCGTGAGAAGACATTTGAGATCGCTTATATCTTCTCACGCATTCATAGAAAGTATGTTTATGTGTTTTATATATATATATATCCGACATTTGATAAACACGAGTATTATTTTCATCTAATATTAGCATACTTTTTATACACGTATAGTGATAACTACACGTGATAATGCGACATATTATATAATATACATATATTCTTTCACAATACGTAAGCATGTAGCTTCAATCAGTAGCACCCCCACCCCGCCTCACACGCTGCTCACGTGACGTGGACCACGACCCGTATGGATGGCGGTCACGTTCTCCCGCTCTCGGTTCACGCTGTCGTCACGTGCCCTCGCAGGTGATCCATAACTAAACTAATGGGGGAGCCGCACGTGACTTGTCTCCCTCGCGCGACCGCGGCGTGTTCCCCCCGCTGTACCAAGCCCTCTGCGTGGTACGCGTGACCGCCTCCTCGCCGGTCCGCTGTCCCGCGACACCAACCTAATCGTACCCGTGACCTCACCATCCCACCAGTCAGCAGACAGTCTCCCGAGATGGAGTTTGGACGGCCGAGATCTAGGACCTAGGATCTAAGATCTAAGATCTCATCCTCCGGCTTGGCTCCAGTTCCGGCAGCGGCGCGGAGCCGCTGGCAGCTGTTTCACGTGAAAGATATCTAAGTTGCTGATCCCGTGTGAGTCTGCCACACAGTCCAACCCCGTGACTAAATAAGGAATTCCATTCCAATCCATGTGATTTGAATTCAAGGAAATTAATTCCCACCGTACGTTTTGCTCAATTTCTAGAAGAAGAAAAAAGGTGGGAATTTTGAGGACCAGTCAGGGATTTTGCTACATACCAGGGCCTTGCAAGGGTCTTGCAAGGCCCTGGCCACATGTCATCATCTGCGAATGACACCGAGTTCTCTCCCACTATCAATTTTCCTGACCACGTGTCATCATTCGCAAGCTCTCCCCCATTACGTCGTCTTCCCCTGCAAACGTCAAAGCCAAAAATTTGGCGGCAGCTTCAAAATCTCTAAAATTTGGTGGGCAGCTTAAATCCCTCACCTCTCTCTCCCCGGCGCCTGGCTCTCTCTCCCTCCCCCCATCGCCCACCCTCTCCGTCCTCTCGTCGCTCTCTCTCCCCGGCGCCGGCGTCACCAGCCCTCGTCACTCTCTCTCCCTCCCTCCCCCACCGCCCCCCCTCCCCGTCCTCTCGTCGCTCTCTCTCCCCGGAGCCGACGTCACCAGCCCTCGTTCCTCTCTCTCCCCGACGCCGGTCTCTCCCTCCCTCCCTCCTCCCTCCGCCCCCCCCTCCCCGTCCTCTCTTCCCTCTCTCTCCCAGGCGCCGGCGTCACCAGCCCCCAAACGCGAGAAGAGCACATCCCCATCTCTCTTTCTCTCCCTCCCCGACCTCTCGTTCCTCTCTCTCCAACGGCGGCGCCGGCTCCTCCTCCGGCATCCGCGCACGCTCCTCCTCCGCCGGCATCCGTGCGCGCTCCTCCTCCGCCTGCATCCGCGTGCTCCTCCCCCAGCATCCGCTCACTCCCCGACGCCCCGACCATCCCGACCACCTCTCACCCCCGGCGCCTTGCATTCTCTCTTTCTCCCCCTCCCTCCCCCACCGCCCCCCCTCCCCGACCTCTCGTCCCTCTCTCTCGCCGATGCCGGCGTCACCAGCGCGTTTGATCGGGTCACCACTGCAAGCCGCCGGTGAATCCGCAGCCGCCTCCATCGCCTTCCGCGACGCCGACCCCGCCACCTCCTCGACCGCGCCATTCAAGTGAGTCGTCAGCGCTCCGCGGCTCCCTTTCTCAGGACCTCCATATACTGCGACGTGAACGGCTACAATGCCTTGCATTCTCTCTCTCTCTCCCTCCCTCCCCCCACCGCCCCCCCTCCCCGACCTCTCGTCCCTCCATATACTGGCAGATGTTTTACGCACTATTGTTGATATAGCATCGCAGGTATGGACAGAGGATGGTGAAGAGGACTGGCACTGTGTGCAAACACAAGGTGAAGCTAACAGGTGGGGATCGCTCGAATTAGTTTCTTTTCATCTATTTGTGGAATTAGCTCGATCTTATATTTTTTAACTGCCTGAAGAAGCAAAATTCTAGTTTTAGTTTGGCTTCATTGTTTATGGGCTGCTAATCTTGTAACATGTATAGCTAGATTTTCATAATCTGAAGATGTACAAAAGATCCTCGCAGCTTCTGATTTGACTTGCTATCTGAGATTTTTTACTGTTCTTTGTTAGTAAATGGCAGCAACAAGTATGTTAACAAGCTGTTTATTCTACCCGTTTGGTTGTCATAAAAGATAGCCTTCTACGATGGTGAGATCATTTGCATTTTCTGACCATGCTCTTCAGTGGTCATTCTTAAGTCTTAGCAGTCTGGGCATCATCCTTTAATGCTACTTGAGATAGAATGGTCACTTGCAGGTATGTTTTCCTGATAAGATATATTCCATACAAGACTTGAGTATAGAAGAGATATTGAGGATGGTTTCTTACAGTGATGATTTAACCTTAAAGGTATGGGACACCAGAGTCAATCCATCTCAACCGAGAGCTGATGGTTATGGACCTTGGTGAGCTACAACTTAAGTATCATTACTGATCGGTGTATGGGTGATTACAATTATGGCCAAGCCATATGCAATTTATGCTGCCAATTGATAGTCTACTTTCTGTATAAAATGGTGATTACTATTGACATTTTTCCCTGCTGGATCATCTTGCTTTCAGGACCCTCAGCTGTTAGCCTCAGCAAGTGACGATGGAACAGTAAAGATATAGGAGCTTGCAGAGGTTTCAAGATGGTGCTATGCTGCCAGGCTTATGTGCTATAATTTAGTTTCTCATACAAGTTTCAGCCTTGAGTCACTATTATCCATGTATCTAAGGTTCTTGACAAATTAATATTAATGGAGACTCATTTTCTGAAAGAACAAGATGTTCCAAGTTTGTAAGATAGAAATTTTAGTTGGGGAAGAAGGTGGAGGTATATCTCAAAACCAGAAAAAGAAACCTGTTTCAATTGATAATGCAATGAGAAATTTGTTACAAAAATATCAGAGGGAGCATTTACTTCCCTCTGATAAGCATGAAAGCTAAACAAGAAATATATAGAGCTCCAACAATAGCGAGGACTTGACTGCGAACAGCCATGCTTCGCTGCAAGCTGATTCCATGGATGGTTCCTAAAGATAAACCATGAATGAGTAGCAGCTCTTGTTGAATTATGCCAGATGTCAAGGCTGACGTGTTTCAGAATGAGTGGAGTGAGCAGCATAAAGCTTTTCATAGGTAGGAACATTCTGAGTTTTTGGTAAGAACTTAACTAAGATTATTGTCTCATGTTACACCTTGTCAAATCCTGCTAAGCACATTTTTCAGTTATGCTCATCATTCTCTTGAGCATCTGGTAATCTGTCCAATGAAGCACTTCATCCGAAGACGTCACAATGCTCTGCATTTGACTATGCGAAAAACAGTAACTGAAGACAAATGTGCTCTGAATTGAACGATAACATGGCATTTTGAATGACAAAATATGAATCAAAGAACGAATAATGCCATTCTTCAGCATCACACTAAACAGAAATGAACAAGATATGCTAATGGTCTACTCTAAATGAAGCAACAAACCACGTCTTTGTTTTCTTTCGCAATCCTACCATCAATCTGATATAAGAGTGTGGCCTACTCTAAATCAAACAATAGTGAGCTTTGAACTCACAAAATCACATCATCCATATCGAAAGAAGCCATTGGATCAAATGAAACAAGAAAAACCAATCATTAACTGTAATTATGCATCAACATTAAACAGATAATAGAGACACAAGAAACAATCTAATAATCAACCAAGAACCTTTCAAGAACAGATGGACCCAAGATCTCAAACTTGCAATTGCAAAGGAACTAAAATTTATGTATGTTGATAATGTACAACCAATCTGAAGCTAATATCTCAAAAATTTCCAATCTTTTCATCACCGAAACATGGTGTCGGGGTAGCCGTAGCTGAGACCAATGGGGCGTTTGGTAAGGCTCACGAGCTCCGAAATGACCCCGGGGTCCAACCGGCGGTTGCGGTACCACCGCCGAAGGGAGCGGCGGAACTCCGGCGGCGCGTCTGGGCAGTCCTTCGGCCCACGGCGACTGATGGGCTGGCGGCCAGGGTGGTTCTCGCGTTGCCATAACGACTGTTGTCTCCCGCCCCTTGCACTGCCAAAGGAGCCGTCTAAGAGCTCAGCGACGTCCCGGCGGAGGAGGAGGAGGAGAACGCGGATACCGACGTCGGGGAGCGCGCGGATGCCGGAGGAGGAGGAGCACGCGGATGCAGGCGGAAGAGGAGCGCGCGCGGATGCCGGCGGAGGAAGAGCGTGCGCGGATGCCAGAGGAGGAGGCGGCGCCGCCGTTGGAGAGAGAGGGATGAGGTCGGGGAGGGAGGGAGAGAGAGATGGGGATGTGCTCTTCTCGCGTTTGGGGGCTGGTGACGCCGACGCCTGGGAGAGAGAGGGAAGAGAGGACGGGGAGGGGGGGCGGAGGGAGGAGGGAGGGAGAGACCGGCGTCGGGGAGAGAGAGGGACGAGGGCTGGTGACGCCGGAGCCGGGGAGAGAGAGCGACGAGAGGACGGGGAGGGGGGGCGGTGGGGGAGGGAGGGAGAGAGAGGGACGAGAGCTGGTGACGCCGGTGCCGGGGAGAGAGAGCGACGAGAGGACGGAGAGGGTGGGCGATGGGGGGAGGGAGGGAGAGCCAGGCACCGGGGAGAGAGAGGTGAGGGATTTAAGCTGCCCACCAAATTTTAGAGATTTTGAAGCTGCCGCCAAATTTTAGGCTTTGACATTTGCGGGGGAAGACGACGTAATGGGGGAGAGCTTGCGAATGATGACACGTGGTCAGGAAAATTGATAGTGGGAGAGAACTTGGTGTCATTCGCAGATGATGACACGTGGTCAGGGCCTTGCAAGACCCTTGCAAGGCCCTGGTATGTAGCAAAATCCACCAGTCAGTGGACCCAAATTGGATTTGGCTCGGCACTGCCGGGCGGCTAATTAGTCCCGGCATGGGAAATGAGACCACTTGAGGCCCGTACGGATATGGTAATAGAAAGGGTCCGGGTGGGGCCCGTTAGCATGTGGGCTTCGGCTTGGTTTGTGTCCTAAGGTCGATTGATATATCCTTTTCCCAGGTTGGGTCAATGACATGTGAACCCTGATTCGCTGCTAATGGACCCAAGTCACCCAACATTCAATTGCCCTTATCCGAGGGAGTATTTTTATATTGTCCTTCCAGATCTAATAGCTCTTCCCTCGCCACCAAGTCCCACTGTTTTCTCCCTGCCTTTGTCATTAATTTGGTTTGTATCTATCTCAATAAGTTGAGATTCGCAGAATTTAAGTGTGAGTGAAATCGAATTGAAAGCCAAAACCATAATGAGCTGAATAATTTCAGTCCATTCGGTTTGATTTTTCAATCCATTCAATTCGCTTTGGTTCTTTATTTTACGGAGTTCCATTGTAAATTTTGGTTAAAGCATAAAACTAATTGAAATTTTTTATTAAATAATCATATTTTATTTTGCACACTATACAGTTGCATATATATTAGGTTCGGTTCAATTCTCGTATGAATATGGTTTAGTTCGGTTCTTAAACATATTGGATCAAATTATTTGATTTAGTTCAGGTCATTCTTTTTATATTTGTTATCGAGGAAATACTCAAGTATGGGCTTACGCATATCCATCATCGAGACAAACACGTGGCACCCATCCATCGAATTGCAATCATCGTACCTACGACACCTTACGGGTGCAATAGGTGGGCGAATCGGTGACAAGGCTATGGAACCCTCGCATACAAGCCAACGCGGAAAAAGAAGCGTCGGCCAATAGGAGTAAACGCGCATTAAATGCTACTCGACATTCGGGGTTCAAACCCTATCATCATGCCGCCTCCGTATTTATGACGATGCTTTCCAACAATACAACATTCGAGGCATCAAGCTGCCCTATCACTCGACCCTGGCATAAATAAAACAAGTACTAAAGCCGACGTCATCAGTCTCGAACCCGAACGACCTCGAGGTCGAGATACCTTGAGAGAGCATTAATATTGGAGTCAACCGACCCCAATGTCGAAGAAACGCATGAAGTCTCGAGTCCGGGAACTGTGTAACCTCAAGATCGAGGCACTAAGCAACCCTGAGGTCGTGCCCCTCGAGGTCAAGGAACTAAGCAACCTCGAGGTCGAATCGTCATATGAAGCCATGGTCTCGAAGTTGGGCAAGATCAAAGTCGAGACAATAGATCAAGTCGGACCATCAGGAGTACACCGGGACCACTGTAACCCCACGATCTGCCCAAATACTCTTCTAAACCGAAAGCGTGGGAAATGGAGCCAGAAACCAGCTAAACGGTTATCCATGGGGGACCACGTGTTAAGACGGTAGTGAGATTCAACCCATGATGGGAACCACGAAGAGTCGTGGGTCGTTAGTCGTTGTTGAGGACCCGTTCCTCTAACTGGACTCGACCGTGCAGGTTTAGGGCCGTTTTAGTGTTAGTTTGGGTCCGCGTCGGGTGCGATCGGGCGATCGTATTGGCATTTTGGACCCCAGAGGCAATTTGGTAAAATTGCACCATGACGGTTGATTTTACACTCACGCTATGTACACACTGTCTTGGATTGATGAATGTGATTGATTAGAACCTTAAGGGTGCTTCCGATCGAGAAAGATCGAATTGGAAGGCCGAGATCAGTTTGGATCTCTATAAATACCCTTCCCTTTCTCTCTCTTTCCTTTTCTTCTCTTTGTCCTCTCCTCTCTCCCCCTTGGCTGCCAGCTGAACCTTGGGGCTGCGGACTTTCGGCGTTGATTCGCGACGATCGGAGTGGAGGATCTCGTAGATCGCCTACTTGTCTTTACATGTAGGTGTTTCTACCCAATTCCTATGAGTTGGTAACCCTATGATCTTTTATTTGTGTTTTTATGTAGTTTTGCTTGTTAGAATGGTTTGAAATCTTGTATTCTAGTCCCTTGCCATGTGTTACATATTGCTATTGAACCATTTTCGTATTCTTTCGGATGTTTTACGTATTTTTTTCGGTTTCCGAATTAGATCGGTCCATATCTGATATTTCACGATTGGAGTTTGGATTTGATTGCATGAATGGATCCCTCACCATCAAATCTGCCTTCCCTTAAAGTTTGAATGGATTTCATCACCGTTTGATAGATCAAATCCATGTAATTGAGTTTTCATCGGTTTTGTCGGCTTTATGCAATTTATCTAAAATCTGAGGATTTGATCATCTAAAGTCTGATTTCCTGGTTTTATTTGATTCCCCACACCCAATTGTGCATCCCCTCCAAGTTTCGTTTTAATTCAACGAGTTTTGATAGTTCGAATCCAAGAAATTGGATTCGCAATACTATTCATAAGTGTTATCGGCAGGAAGAAGGATCAATCTTCATGGGCATGAAGATCGATCTTCTTGTTGCCAAATAGGCTGCTGACTATCAAGGATCGATTTTCTTGGGAAGAAGATCGATCATTCATCAGTTAGCGTTCTGTCTCTTCTGAAGAAGATCGATCTTCTGCGTAAGAAGATCGATCTCATTTATTCCAGGCAAAACACCCACTTTGGGAAGATTGATCTTCTTGGATAAAAAGATCGATCTCTTTTGTTTCAGATAGAAGACCCCTTTGTGGAGGATCCATCTTCATGGACATGAAGATCGATCACTTTTTTGATGATGGTTGGCTTCAAAGAGAAGATCGATCTTCACAGGGTTGCTGTTAACATATTTTGATCCGATTTCGTCGTTCTTGATTACCTTTCGACCCGATATTCTTGTGTAGCTTTCCCGATGATAGCTGGTGAGTAATATAACATTTTAATCGGGATTTTGATGGATTTATCTTCGGATTATACCGTGATTTGGACTTTGGATCGGTTTCCGACGTTTAGGAGATTTAAGCGGTTTCCCGATAAGCATGCCATATATATATGTATGTATAGTTTGTGGTTGCTTTATCAGCTTTCCTTGCATGGTTTGTATAAATGGGTCGACGGTGTGCCCTTACTTCCTTGTGGTTAACCGAGGGAGTCATGCCCCTCGGGAATGTGTAGAATAAGTGGGTCGAAGGTGTGCCCTACCGCTTTAATATAGCCCAACTGTTTTCCTGCTTTAATACAGTGCAACTATTTGCCGCCGTGAGCTGGGGGCGTAGTATAGAATGATTGGATGCTTGGTCCCGTTGGGTAACTTGGTTGATAGAATTATCGTTGTACTAGCAGATCAGTTATCTTCGGAATAATTGTGGAACCTTAGCCTATCAGGTGCTGGAGTGTACTGAAGGCTATTGTATAACGGCATTGCCGATTGTTGGTTAAGAATCTGGTTGGATTCTTATGATATTGTAGCTTAACTGTTGAACTCTAATGTTAATGTGGCATATAGTGACATCTAGGTTAGATTCTTATATAGGTTCATGCACTGTGTGCATTAGAGGCATTTCAGATTAGGCGTGGGCGATGGGTTACTCGCCGATCCGAGTCTCTCGGGTAGCTCAGATCTAGTTCTATGGCCGAGGATGGGTAGTAAGGTCTAGGGTAGGATTGTATTAGATTAAATCATTGTATTCTTGAGGTTGGTGTCTAGCTGGCTATAATCATTTTCGATTGAGGTGTAGAGGTCGTCTAGGGATCCAGTCTCAGCCTTAGTATCTGTGTTAGGAGAAGTTACATGCCACCCTGTGTCCTACACCCTTTACTTTAGTGCTTGGTTTTAGAGAGAGGGACGGCTGTTGACAGTGGAGGTCACAGAGCGCGTGCCCTGGGGTAGGCGGTGGATGTGACATGAGTTTCCCCTAGAGATGAGATGGAACCCCGGGACTTTGTAGTTCCCTTTCCTTCTATGTGTCGTAGAGTGGAACCCTACTGAGATTTGTTGCTCACTCTTATCCGGGCTGCGTTTTGCAGGTGCAGGCGCCAGAACATCCTCTGTAATTCTAGTTGGACCAGCTCTTGGCGGCGCGATGACTTTCGGAGGCGTTTGAGATTGTTGTGGGAGATATGTTGTACTTTTTGTGATTTTAATATATAGGCATCCCTCGAGGACTTGTTAAATGTATAATTTCTCCTCCTTGAGGAGTTTTGATAAGAATTTGTACCATATGTCTAAATAGTACAACTTGGTGTTAATTTAATAGAATCTTGTTTCTTCTAGCCTTGAGTTATAGAATGTTAGAATTACAGTTTTACTCTTGGAAGTCAATTTGTTCAAGTTATCTCTGTTTTCCGTATTCTATCGCGCCAGATTGGATGTGAATAGTAGTAGGAACTCTCACGCCTTGGACTGAATGGGTTTTTTGGGTTGGGGTGTGATAAGAATCCACGAGGTTCACTCTCGACAACCGACATGCCTGGTCATAGCTCTCGGCAAACTCAGAGTCAAGAAACCAGCGCCGACTTATGGAAGGCCATGGATGGAATTAGGGGGTTGCTCATGGCGCGCAAGGAACAATTCGAAGGAGTAGTCGACGTTCTCCCGGCAACTCTAGAATCCAAATATCAATCAGCGTGATTGGACGCTCGAGAATTGGCGTCCCAGGGCATACAAGAGGTCACGAGAGAGATGGACAAGGCTATAGGGTCTCAAAAGCATACCTCAGAACAAATCCGTCAAACCATCTCTGATATGGGAGTCTTCATGACAGACAGAACCCAACTCCAAGCCAACAGGGTGATTCATGAGGAAACCCACGTCTTGGTTGAAACCACTACTCCCCTAGTTAAACAAGTAGCCAAGGAGGTAGTAGTTGGGTTAGAACCATCCTCGACAAGCATGTCAAGCTCAAACGGAGGCTTCATAGTGAAGTACTCATATCCGGCTTCGCGACCATACCTCTAGATGTTACCCGAGCCATCCCTCAACGATCCGACATCCCGAGTTCGAGCAACCAACTTCCACCTCTTGGGTATCCAAACCCGACCTCAAGCGTCTCCTCTCAAGGGTACGTAGACCCAGGGGGGTCGAATCCACCTGCGACAAATGTCGGAGGCTTGAGACTGTGGGCGCTCGTGTCACGCTCCGACCCAGAAAACCCATCCGGATCGAGGCGTGAGTCACCTAAACCTTAACCACAAGCCTAATCCTATCCCTGGGACCTACAGCCTGCTCTGATACCAAGTGGAACATTTCCTCCAAGAATTAGGTCTAATTGATGTCTAATTTCTACTTAGATATCTTACTAATTTCACAAGTCCAGTTCCGCAGCAGTTCCGTAGAAAAATCATCAAAATTCGTATATAAATCCAAAATTTATAAAACCAGTGGTAATTGACAGAAGATCTGGAGATCTACAACCTTCACGATGAAGGTTTCGTGAGATTACTCATGGAATAACACCAGAACGAAATGGAACATAGCTGGCCAGAGAGAACACAGGCTGAAAACAAAATCCGAGATCAAAGCTTGATTAGATCCTATCAAAACACCATCAATAATCGATTAAACCTAGGTTATACCCTAATCTTGTCGACTATATATAATTAAAGCATGATTAAGCAATTATAACTTGTCAAATTCATCTACTATCCTGTATTGACGTTCTTAGTAGCATTCGGTAGATACATGCTGATTTGATAAGTTTTGGGAGATTAATCCCTCGATTTCTACACGATTATTTATGTTTTTAATCTTCTAGCTTAATTAGCAATTGACTATGAAGTATGCTTCGTATCCATGTGATTTTTGGTAGAATGCTATCTATACGTGTATTGCATACAGTTATGTATCTAAGCCCTATGTGAGGCTTGTGGCTGAGCCAAGGGAGTCATGTCCCTTCGGATGTTTAGATAATTAAATGGGCCGAAGTGGTGCACTAGTGTTGTTTATTATATTTGTTGTTGATTGATGATTGCGTGGCCGGGGTTGTGCCCCCGTTGTAGAAATTGCGGTTGACGGCTGCGGACGCCGTCGTAATGCCGAAATTTCGATTGAATATGTTGTTGCTTGTTTAGGGCCCGTGGGCGCCGTTATAATATTGGATTATTGTGGTTTAGACCTTTATCTTCTTTATGCATATTTACCCCTTGGCGAGCCGTAGGCTATGCCTAGCCTTGTATTCTGTATGTCATACTGTTGCATGCTTATATTTCTGTATCTCTGTGCACGTGAGCATTGCATGCATTTGCTTGCATTAGAAGCATTAAGGCTAGGTGGTAGGCGATGGATTCGATCGTTGATCCGGGGCTCTCGGGTAGCCCGGATCTAGCCCTAGGACCGGGGTTTGGGGTAGTCGAGGATTAGGACGTGATTGTCATCAATGATTATGATTGATATTATTCGAGGATTATTAGTTAGTCGGACTGGAATATTATTGTTGAGGTTTAGAGGTCGTGTTGTTTCCCCAAGGCCAAGTGCTAAGGATGGATGTCGATGCGTTCCCTGACATGTGTGTCCCTGCGAGAGATGGTATGATTGGGCAGGGTGGTACCTGGACAGGAGCCCGCAGTCATTGTTTCCTCTCGTTTGTTCTTGGGTAAGGGTGATCCCGCATAGTACTGTTCCCCTGTTGGTGCTTCGGGTGATATTGGTAACATGGTCAAGAGAGAGGTTCATGATGAGAGCCCTTGGGACAACGATAGGGTTATGGGACCCTTGACATTCCTTAGACTTAGGCTGAGAGACAACACAGTTGTTGTTTTTCTCCCTTCAGTGTGATGTAGAATAGCGTAGAACCTTACTGAGCAAGCTTTGTTGCTCACTCCTACCTGGGCTGCATCGGCGATGCAGGTCGATGCAGTCCTTTCCTTTCAGGTGATCTTCTAGGCGTTGGCGCGCCATTCTCGAGGTGATCGTGGACTTGGAGTTTCGAGGAGTATTTGACGATCCTGGAGTTTTCCCTTCTGTTAATAATTGTACATCTGCAGTTTGATTAAATGTATAATTTCCCTCTTCGAGGATTTGAATATATGTATTAATTTATGTGATGAGGGTGATCGCTCGCAAACGTTGTCGTCAAAACGTTGCTAACTTCAATCAAATCTTAAATTTATATCCTTATTCAATCACTAATACTACTACGTAGACTAGTGGTGAAATCCGGAGTCGAACCACAGGAAATTACTAAGAAAACCAAAATCAGTTCTCAAAGCTCTTGATCTAAACCAAACACTTCAATGATAGATTGATCTAACTGAAACTATCTAAGAAAGCAAAAGAAAATATTAAGGTTTTAATCAGATGGAAAAAAATGTCTTAGGAAATACACAATCCACCCTAGTTTCACCCTTAATCTTCCATAGTTATCATCTTGATCACTTCTCTAAGTATTATGGATCGTATGGCTACAAGCTCACACGAATCCCTAAAAGAAGGTTTTATGTTTCCTACGGCATAACCTATCTTTGTTTGACATAAATCATTTTTGGTCCTACCATTATCTTAAGTTATTCTACTCCTAATGACCTTAGCATGACTTATCTTCACGTAGCATAAATTATCTCAAAGGTAAATCACAAACCACATGAAAATTATCTCATGAATCTCTACAGTCAAGTACAACCATCATGTAGGACTAAGAATACGTCAACGAAACTCTGTTCCTTCAACTCTATAATCATTAAGAACATATTCATGAGATTATACGTAGAGAAGTTCACAAAAATCCAACTAAGAAAGATCAAAAGTTACACTAGGGTTTCATGGTATTCCTAAGAACAAGAAATCTAGCCACTCATCTCTTGGAAATCATGAATCGGTATAGAGGATGAAGCAATTGATCCCCGCGGAAAGATCACCGTCTTCAAAACCCTAACCTTCTCCTCCAAAAGTGCTCCAAAAGATGCCAATTTTCGGCTGGAATAACCCCCTTATGTATTAGAAACCCTTAATCCTGGAATTAGGAGTTATAGTTGAACTTAAACTCTAATTTCCCTAAATTCTGGGTTGCTGACGTCATCGGAGCGATCCATCGGACTCAAATCCGATCCATCGCTCAAGTCGGACTGGGTCTGCCACGGCATCCATTAATTTCAGCTTTTCTCAAATTTCAGCTTTCATACTTCTGACTTTGCTTCTAAACTAGTGCCAATCTATAGAGAATCTCACAAAGTCTTCAACATGAAAGTTGTAGATCTTGAAGTCTTCTTCTATCTTCCAGAATTTCAGAAAATGTGGAGTTCTGTAGAATTTCTGGTGATTTATTTGCAAACAGTCGACGAAGCAGTCTTTTTACAGAATTTAGTGATTTTTGGCCGAATTTCTGATACTTCTTCTCAAATCTTACTTAAGCCTGAAATCAAGCAATATGATATCAAATACACCTACTCTA
The DNA here is from genome assembly GCA_963920575.1 of Narthecium ossifragum. Classification (NCBI taxonomy): domain Eukaryota; kingdom Viridiplantae; phylum Streptophyta; class Magnoliopsida; order Dioscoreales; family Nartheciaceae; genus Narthecium; species Narthecium ossifragum. The sequence goes on from OY986970.1 coordinate 8,035,998, forward strand.
GGCTTAACAAAGGTAATTTAAGGGGTTTAATTAGGAATAATTAGTGACTCATCACACCCCCCAACTTACACTTTGCTAGTCCTCTAGCAAAGAAAAGATAAAAAGAAAGCAGTAAATCTAACTAGCCACTTTCGTAGGTCTCACGATTGCACTTAACATGTGCAACAAGCCTTTAAACCCCTGGGTTACCCCAGTAGAGGAGTTATAGTCTCCTGAGGGTTTTCGGGGATGACACCCACAAACATCAATACATTCCCTTGAATATATTATTATAAATCAATTATAATACTCATCAACTCTAATGCATGGAATAGAAATAATATCCATAAATATACCCTTCAACTCATATTCACATAAAAACATAGTAAATCAAAACATGTCATAACATATTTCCAACACTTCAACATATTTAATCATGATTAAAAATAGCTTTAACACTCTCGTGTGTGAATGGGGTTCCACATGCTTCAGAGCATCAATTATATCTAAACACTTCAACTGTTCAAGATCACAATCCTATTCAAGTACATATCTTCCACTTATCACATAGTAATATCTATTTTTTTTCTCATTTTTCTTTTGTTTTCTTTTTTCTGCAGGAATTTCAACCGTTTTACGCGAACACCACGCTGGTTAGGCACACTGCCCGGTTACTAAGTTGAAATCCATTTTTTTTGTTCTTTTTTTTTCAGGAAATTTCACCGTTTTACGCGAACACCACGCTGGCTAGGCACACTGCCCGGTTACTAAGTTGAAAATCCTTTTTTTTTCGCATACTCAGATAATTGCATGTGTTCATGTATTTTCTGTGTCATGATATAGACTTGTAAATCTATCCTAGTATCATGCTTAGAATCTAATATCAACCCCCTAACATGTGGAAGTGAACATGTACATTAGGATATGTCAAGCTATCCTTAGATTATGGTAAAAGTGTTAAAGTATAGAAATAATATCATGCATAGCAAAAATTTACTATTTCTTATATGACATACAAGTCTCAGAATAATTCATAAGATTATTTTCTAAAACATGCACCTTTGTCAAATCATATCATAATTTCATTCTTTTGACATAATTCAAGGGATGTATAATATTTGGTTACTAGAAAAAAAAATAAGCCTGAATTCCTAGAATTCTACCCCCCAACTTAAATGTAATTGTCCCCAATTACACTAAGTCATAAAAAAAAATCAAGAAGCAAAGGGTAGAGATAACCATAATGAACGCCCCAAAACTAGATTTCTCTCTCTCTTCCAATTTAAGTTTAAACATCGCCATCATTGAATAAATATTTCCTTCCCCACCATAACCTGTCACAAAAATATATATACCTTTCCAAAAAGATCAACTATAACAAATAAAAGGTATTAGAATAATAGAAAATTTCGACAGAGTGTCCTTTGTATTTGCATGATATATTAACCTGTACAATCATTCATCCACATAAAATTGAAATATAAACATAAAATCGTAGAATACATTGAAGCATCCATGCACCGCACAACAAAAATATTCATCATCCAAAATTTCATCCAGAGTAAAAATCGAGACCGTCCGATTCGAAATTGAAGCTAGGTAGCATCTGGATCATGTCCTGTAGCAGTTGGACGGCTGAGAGCTCGCCGGCGATGGATCGACGGTGAAACGTCGTCGCCGGAGGATGTGGACGGTAGGGATGGAATCGTGGAAGCTCAAGGAGTCTATCTACGGTGTCTGATCGATGGATTAGTGGCTCCTAGTGGTGGATTGGAGATGGCCGCGGCGTGGTGTAGATCGCCGGAGATGGATTCCGGTGATCTAGGCTCGATTTGAGGGAAGTAATGGTCGAGGAAGGTTCGTGGATGTGTGGGGAACTGTCCAATGGTGGATGATTGAAGAATTGGGCGTCCGATCGGCGGCTTGAAGGTGGTCGAAGAGGTTGAGACTGCCGGAGGTGAAGCCGATGATCCAGCCAGCAAGGTATGGTTGTGATGGTGGAGGAAGCTTCGTGGTGACCTGAGGAAGCTTCTTGAGGTATTTTAGGGCGGTGAACGGCCGTGGATGATGGTGAAGACGATGGCCGAAGGCCTCGCCGGTGGCGGAGGAGAGGGTGTCGAGGGAAGAGGAAGATGCGGATGAAAAGGTGGAAGGTTGGCGGAGGTCTTGGTAGTATCTTCAGGGGTTGGGGATAGCCGGAGATACTGCGATGGGCGGCGGTGGTCGTCGGCTCGGGGACGAGCCGACGAGCCGGGGCGACGAGCCGCGGGAGAAAGAGAGAACGGGAGGAGAAAGGAAAGCCAAGAAAAATAAAGGAAATTCGGGCAAAAGCCGGAAAAATGGAAGAAAATCATGGAAAATTCCTAAAAATTAAGAAAGCTAAGGAAAAGTTCTGAAAACTGGGTTGCCTCCCAGGAAGCGCGTAATTTTATGTCTTTCGCTAGACGTCCCTAAAAACTCAGTTATCGCTTGGATCCGTCAAAATGACTGACTGAATAATGTCCCCGTGTTGAATGTCCTCAACATAAGGTTTCAATTTATGCCCACTAACTTTAGTAATCTTATTTGTGCTTGGGTCTTGAATTTCTACGGCACCATGTCAAAATACTTGCGTACCTGTCTGACGACAAGGGTTTTCCTTGAAATATGCTTATCATGAAAGCCTTTGTCCTATCTTTGTAAATTCTGGAGTTTATATTAGTATCATGGCGAATTTCCTCGAGTTCAACTATGCTCAATTTTCTGTGTGCGGTTATCTCATTTGAATCAAAGTTTAATTTCTTGATAGCCCACAAAGCACGATGTTCCCATTCCATAGGCAGATGGCAAGCTTTAACAAACACTAATCGATACGGTGACATACCAATCGGTGTTTTATAAGCCGTTCTATATGCTCAGATTGCATCATCAAGCTTGTTTGCCCAATCCTTTCGGTCTAGACGGACAGTCTTTTCCAGAATACGCTTAATTTCCCTATTAGAAAGTTCTACCTGGCCACTAGTTTGCGGATGATATGGGGTGGCTACCTTATGAGTGATAGAGTACTTTGTAAGAAGAGACTTAAAGTGTTGATTTAAGAAATGAGAGCCGCCATCACTTATGATCGCACGAGGAAAACCAAATCGAGAAGAAATATTGCGTTGAAGGAATTGAATCACAACCTTATGATCATTCGATTTGGTTGCTATGGCTTCAACCCATTTTGAAACATAGTCAACAGCAACTAAAATATATTGAAAGCCAAAGGAAGTTGGAAAGGGACCCATGAAGTCAATACCCCATACATCAAAAATTTCTGCAACAAAAATCGGAGTTTATGGCATTTGATCACGGCGTGATAGGTTTCCCATTTGTTGGCATCGAAGGCAGGATTTACAGAAGGCATAGGAATCTTTGAATATAAAAGGCTAATAAAAACCGTATTGCAAAACTTTTGCCGCAGTTTTCCTTGTAGAGAAGTGACCACCACACACAAGCGTGTGACAGAACGTTAAAATATCATGGATTTCAGGTTCTGGAACACATCGTCGAAAAATCTGATTGGAACAATATTTAAAAAGCTCAGGGTCTTCCCAAATATAATATCGAATCTGAGAGAAGAATCTATCTTTCTTGTCTTTAGACCAAGAGTCTGGGATTTTTCCCGAAACAAGATAATTGACGATATGTGCGTATCAGGGCTGCGAGATGCGAGTTATCTGAAAAAGATCCTCGTCTGGAAAAGAAGCACTAACAGGGACCCTATCAGTGATGTGGTCCAAAGGAAGGCGTGAAAGGTGATCAGCAACAACATTCTCAGACCCCTTCTTATCCCTTATCTCTATGTCAAACTCTTGCAAAAGCAAGATCCATCTAATCAATCTAGGTTTCACATCCTTTTTAGCTAAAAGGTATCGCAAAGCGGCGTGATCAGTGTAAATCAGGATTTTGGAACCTAAGAGATAGGGTCTGAATTTCTCTAATGTGAATATTACAGCTAATAATTCCTTCTCCGTTGTAGTGTAATTCAATTGTGAGTCAGAAAGAGTCTTACTAGCATAATAAATCACATGAGGACTTTTATTCACCCGCTGTCCAAGAACAGCTCCTAACGCCGAATCAGAAGCATCGCACATGAGTTCGAAAGGTAAGGAGTAATCAGGTGCATGAACTATAGGAGCAGAAGCTAAAAGGTCATGGATTGTTTTGAATGCATTTAAACAAGCATCATCGAAGACAAAAGGAGCATCCTTGGCAAGAAGCTCATACAAGGGTTTTGAAATTTTTGAAAAATATTTGATAAATTGACGATAGAATCCTGCATGACCTAAAAAGGACTGAATTTGACGCACCGAAGAAGGTGGAAGCAATTTTTCAATTAAATCCACTTTGGCTTTATCAACTTCAATACCACTTTTAGATACGATGTGTCCAAGCGCTATTCCCTCTTGAACCATAAAATGACTCTTTTCCCAACTTAAAACCAAATTAGTTTCAATGCATCGGTCAAGGACTTTTGTTAGATTGGCAAGGCAAGTCTCAAAAGAACGGCCAAACATAGAGAAATCATCCATAAAGACCTCTAAGAATTTATCAAGCATATCAGAGAAGATGGCCATCATAACCTTTGAAAAGTCGCAGGTGCATTACATAGGCCGAACGGCATCCTTTGGTATGCAAAGGTACCAAAAGGGCAAGTGAAAGTTGTCTTCTCTTGATCCTTAGGATCAACTGCAACTTGATTGTACCCTGAATAGCCATCGAGAAAACAATAAAAGCTTTGACCAGAAAGGCGTTCAAGAATTTGATCAATGAATGGTAAAGGGAAGTGATCTTTCCTAGTGAGGGCGTTGAGTTTTCTATAATCAATGCAAACTCGCCATCCCGTAGTTTGACGAGTCGGAACCTGCTCTCCTTTCTCATTCTCCACAACTATGAGTCCTGATTTCTTGGGAACTACTTGGGTAGGGCTGACCCACTTACTGTCAGAAATCGGGTATATGATACCCGCATCTAAAAGTTCACCACTTCTTTCTTAACTACCTCTTTCAAGTTAGGATTAAGGCGGCATTGCATCTCTCTAACTGTTTTAGACTCATCTTCTAAATGGACTCTATGCATGCAAATCGATGGGTCGATACCTTTTAAATCAGCAATTGTCCAACCTATGGCTTTCCTATGATCTTTTAAAATCGTAATAAGTTGACTCTCCTGATCGGCAGATAATGTTGAAGAGATGATAACGAGAAGAGTAGAGTTTGATCCTAGGAAAATGTATTTTAGTGTTGTTGGAAGTGGTTTAAGTTCAAGTTCAGGTGGTGATTCTAGTGAAGTAGGTGCAGGGCTGGAAGAGAAAGGTGGAAGCGACTCAACCACCCAAGGCACAGCCTCGTTGCAATCCTCTGCAACCAGACCGATCGGTCGGACTAGAGTCCGATCGGTCGGAATGGGTGCGATCGATCGCTTAGAGAAGTGATGGATCGGTGCAGACAACATGTGTGTTCCAATATCGTCAATTGATTGTGCAATGTCATTCTCAATATCGTAATATTCATCCAGCATGTCATTTATATTATCAGCAATCATAGCATGTGAAGATGTATCAACACAATCAGTCAACATATCAATAGCATAACAATCATCATCCGGCTCAGGCATATTTGCAGTTTTAAAAATATTCAAACGCATAGGAATGTTTCCAAAAGACACATCCATTACACCAGTTCTACAACTAATGCATGCATTCGCCGTGGCTAAGAAGGGGCGACCTAAGATGATTGGCACAGATTTTCTGCAGTGAATAGCAGGTTCCATTTCCAAGACAATAAAGTCAACAGGAAAGAAGAAATTATCCACTTTAACTATTACATCCTCCAAGATACCTCTCGGTGTCTTGATGGATCTATCAGCTAATTACAGAGTCACATGTGTAGGTTTAAGCTTACCCATACCGAATTGTTTATAAAGTGAGTATGGTAAAAGATTCACACTAGCACCTAAATCTAGGAGAGCACCATCAATATGATAGTCTCCTATGCAGCAGGGTATTGTGGGGGTACCAGGGTCTTTGAGTTTTGGCGGTGTGTCATGTCTAAGAATCGAACTGACTTGCTCAGTGAGGAAAATCTTTTTGGAAACCTTAGCTTTTGATTGAGGTTTGTGTGTACACAGATCCTTAAGAAATTTGGCATACGAAGGAATCTGTCGGATGGCATCTAATAAGGGTATGTTGATGTTAACTTGTTTAAAGGTCTCTAAGATTTCCTCGACAGCTTTCTTCTTGGGGTATGTGGAGGAGGGATCCTTAAGAGCTTCAGGAAAAGGCACTTTAGGTGTGTATGTGCGTGGGTCAGGTTCATTTTCATCAATTGGATTTGGATCCACTTGATTAGGAGTACTGTGAGGACCCGTCCCTCTACTCCTGTGGCTTGTCGTGGACCGCAAGGGCAATTTGGTAAATTACGCATTGTTAGCTTGTTTCACACCCGCGTGTGCACACACTGACCATGTTTGTGGTAATGCTTGACTAGAATGGTTAGTGGGACCCGGGATCGAAGGATCCAAGCTTGGGCTTGAGTTTTGGCCCAAGTCTAGCTCTGGACAAGTAGGATCGATCCTCTCTAGCTAAGAGATCGATCTCCTTGTGCTAAAAAGTCAAACCCGTTCTGGCAAGGAAGATCGATCTCTTCTCAAGGGGAGATCGATCTCCCTTATGTCGGTTCGTTTGTCTATAAAACAAACGAGATCGTTATCCTTTGATTTTTTTGGGATTTTCGAGATTTAAACCGCGTTCTTGCTGGATCTGAGCTCGTTTGAGGAAGATCTAAGGCCTAGCTGCTTGGATTTAAGCCGCTCTTACTCCGATAGGGATTCCTACATACTTTTATTTCGGGGTTTTGAGTTTTCCGGTTTGATTCATGTTCTTTTGCTTATATCTCTCTATATACATGTTTATTTCTCGTGTTTTCACCGGTTTTGGACTCGTGGGATCTTGATCTATCAGATCCCAGAGTTTGGTTAAGTTTGGATGTGTTTTCCGGCGGTATTCCTCACCGGAAGTACGCCAGAGAACCCATTCGGATCGATCTCGTTTGAGGAGGGATCGATCCCTTATGGTATGTCACGCCCAGCCCGAGCGAGATCGATCCCCTTGAGAAGGGAGATCGATCCCTTAGTGGCTGGTGGCGGTGGGTCTCAGGTTACATTTTGGGATCGATCCCATGTGTGCATGGATCGATCCAATTTGGTTGACAGGGACGAGTCCTTCTAAGTGCTAAGGAGATCGATTCCCTTGAGAAGGGAGATCGATCCCTTAGTGCCTGAAGGGTGTTTTAAGTGGGTTTTTGCCCGCGAGGCTTTGTATGACAGTTTTCCTTACTGTCTTAATACCTGGTACATATGTTTAAGTATGCTAGCCCTATAATAGGGCAGTGGTGAACCGGGAGAGTGATGACTCCCGGGATGTTTAGAATAAACAGGCGAGTAGCCCTACAGCTTTCCCTAGCCTTGCATGCCGGCGTGCGCCGAGGGCTTTATCTGCTATATCTATGAGCTGTTGTTTGCGGGGCTGCTTCCCGATGCAGGTGTGGTGGTGAACTGCTGGCAGTTGGTGGGGTTACCACTGCAGTAGTCCCTAGACCTTAAATACTTGTTCACCACCTTGGGCCGGCAGGGTGCCGTGCCCAGACCTTGTATTTATATCATCACATCCTGTTGCATGCTTACATGTATTCATTTTTGCACATGTTCATAGCATGCATTGTGTTGTGCACTACTTGCATCTGTTTAGGGCGTTGCCGATCCGGGGCTTCCGGGTAGCCTGGATCTATCTCTTAGGACCGTTGCAGGTAGCTTGATCCAGGACTCGATTTGTAGTATTCAGTCGTTTTCGACGATAGGTTTAGATGACTTGAATACTGATGTTGCTTGATGTTTAGAGGTCGTGTCGGCCTCGAGCCAAGTCCAGGTGTAGCCGGTACCCAGTCCTTCTTGAACTATTGGGTGGCAAGTGTGACTAACCAGCGGTGCTATCCGCCGACAGTGCCCAGGATCCTGTTGTGAGTTGGTAGTGCCGTTTCCTGCCTTACTGAGTGTGACCCAGTGTGTGACCAGTTCGCTGGGAGACCATAACTGGGGCTCTCAGGGGCATCCGGTGGGGTTATGGGACTCCTGTGATACACCTAGGCTTTGCTTGGGGGCGACACTGTTGTGTTCCCTCCCTTGTGAGTGTCGTAGTGTAGTGTCCCTGTTGAGCTTAGTGCTCACTCCTACCCGGGCTGCGTTTTGCAGGTGCTGGGGCGAGCTCTTCTTCGGTTGCTCCTACCGGGCAGGTGTTTGGTGACGTGGCGGAGTCTGGCGGTGCTTGAGAGGTGGCGATCTTACCGTTTTACCCTTTTTGTTATAAATAATCTCCTACGGGAGTGATAAATGTATGATTTCCCTGTTTTGAGGTTTGGTATCTATTTCAGTTCCAGTGTTTGAGGTTTGTAATTGTTGTTAATACAGGATGATTATGTCTGAGGACCTGCCCCTCCATTCCTGGGTCGACCGCCTTGATCGGGCCCGTGGCTCGTTGTGGACCGCAAAGGCAATTTGGTAAATTACGCCTTGTCGGTTTGTTTCACACCCGCGTGTGCACACACTGACCTTGTTTTTGTTAGTAATTGATTAGAATGGTTAGGTGGACCCGGGATCGAAAGATCCCAGCTCGGGAGCGCTAAAGATTGCTTTTGGACAGCTTACGACCCTTTAGCGATCGATCGGACTCGTGAGCGAGTCGGTGGATTTTTGACCCGTTCGGATCGATCCAAACATTTTGGATCGATCCAGCCTGTATTGGATCGATCCATTTTGGCCTTGGATCGATCCGAGTACTGTAGAGCAGATGGGCAGTTGGGTTTGCGAGGACGACCGTCTTGGCCGTTGCTCTCCATTGTCAGAGGAGAGGCCCTCTCCTTCACCTTCCCCGACCTTCCCGACCTTCCCGACCTTCCCCGACCTTCCCCTTCTCTTCTCCTCCTCTTGTTCCTTCTCTTCTCTTCCTTCTTTCTTTCTTCTTCCCGCGGTGCCCTGTTTCCTCTGTTCTTCCCGGCAGCCATCTCCTTCGTTGCCGTTCTCCCTCCTCTGACCATCATTTTGGGAGCTTGAAGGCTCGTTGGAATCGTGGCGACGTGAGGACGATCACTGGTGTGGGTTGGAGCTTGGTTAGCAGCTGGTTAGCGGGTAATCAGCCGAGGATTAGCGTAGTTCGGTAGGTGTTCTACCTACGAGAGTGTTTATTGGGTCTCGTTAAATCTAGCCGTTAGATCTTGATGAAATTGTGTTGTTGGATGCATCTTGTCTATTAGAATTACTGATATAAGTTTCATGATCTTTGGTTGAGATTTGAGTAGGATTTATGCATGATTAATTTTGGATTTTCCGGTTTTCTGCTGTTCTTGAAAAACAGCCAGCTTGCGGCGAGTTTTCCGGCTTGTACATGTATGATCTTGGCTTTTGATAAACATAAGAGTTGTAGATCTCTTCGTTAGCTTTGCATTCCAGTTTATGTCGTATTTTTTCGATTTTGCTACGATTTTTTATGAATTGATTGCTGGAGGGCATTGGTAAGTTAGTTTTGATTAGCTGTTTTAAGTAATGTTTTTCCGTTAATCCAACCGTTGGATGATCATGGATTTTGGATATGTTGATCCTGGAATATAGATCTACTGGATTCTAAGTTGGATCTTAAATCCGACGTCGTTTGGATGTCGGATCGACGGGGTCAACTAACTGCTTGTAGAGAACGTTTTCTGAAGCTGGTATGAAGCTTTGGATCGTTCCAAATTGTTCCGGATCGATCCCAAGCTGACTGATGGTGTTTTATGGAGTTTTGATTAGCTATTTTGATTAATGTTTTTCCGTTAATCCAACCGTTGGATGATCATGGGTTTTGGAGACGTTGATCCCATCATGTAGATCTACTGGTGGCTAAGTTGGATCTCGAATCCGACGTCGTTTGGACGTCGGATCGATGGGGTCAATTGGCCTCTAGTAGAGAACTTTTGATATTTTTAAATATAACATTATATGTCGGATTATAATATTATACTTTTACTGGTCATCGAAGTTTTCGGGGTTGCTTCCCGTTGCAGGAGTTCGCGGTTGACTGTCGTGGTACCATCCTAATGCCGGGACCCGCTGCGGATCGGCTGGCAGCGGTTGGTAGTACCGATGCAGTGATCTTGTTAGACTTGTATGTTGCCTGATCATACTGTTGCATGCTTTATTCTCTTATCTGTGTATGTTCATAGCATGCATTCTCTGTTGTGCATTAGTTGCATGGTTAGGGCGTAGGTGATTTTGTGGATCGCCGTCCCGAGGCTGGAAGCTCGGATTTAGCCCTAGGACCGGGGTTGGGCAGTTAGGACGCGGTTTGAATTATGGTGTCCAGTCGAATTTGATGATGGGCTTAGATGACTGGTACACATGTTGCTTGGTGATTATAGAGGTCGTGTCGACCTTAAATCGGATGCTGAGGTGTAGCCCGTGTTCCACTGTGTTGACCCTTGAGTAGAGAGGTTGACTACTTAGCGGTGCTATTTCCCGCCTGCAGTGCCGTTCCCTGCTTGTGGGGCAGCAGTGTTGTTTTCTGCTACTGAGTGCGACCATGTTCGTGGGCCTCAGGGACTCGCGGTGGGGTTATGGGACCCCTGTATACACCCAGGTCTTACTTGAGGGCGACACTCTTGCGTTCCCCTTCCTTCTGTGTGACGTAGTGTAGAACCCTACTGAGCTTTATGCTCACTCCTACCCGGGCTGCGTTTTGCAGGTGCAGGCGCCAGCTCTTCTTCTGTCGCCCCTACCGGGCAGGTGTTTGGTGGCGCGGCGGCGTCTGGCGGGGTTTGAGGACCGGTGATCCCTTTCTACATTTTTTTGTTATAGTTAGTCTCCTTCGGAAGTATGATGTATAAACTGTTGTAACCCCTTTGAGGTTTTGAATATTATATTACATCTTTTGAGGTTTGAAATTATTGTATTATTCAGGGGTGCTTATGAACTGTTTAATGAAATCAGTAAGTTGGGGGAACCCCTCGCCTTTATTTCCGCATTTAGTTAGGTTCCGGTTCGCGTCGCCGGCCCGGCTGGGCTTTCGCGGGTCGGGGTGCGACAGCTTGGTATCAGAGCATAGGTTGTAGATCCCAGAGTTAGGATCAGGATACGGTTGAGATTGAGTGTGGAATGGGATAGTTCTAGGTCTAGAACATCCTTGCATGTCTGTTTGTGATTGCGTGTGACATGCTTATCTATCTGTTTGCTGCTGTGTTTTGTTGCTTCCCGGTTGCGTCATGACGTCTCAGGGGGAGATGTGCATGCGCACCGGTGTCGTCCGTTCCCTCGCCTGACAGTGTCTCCCCCCGTGCTGGAGATGAGCGAGTAGGGAATAGAACGTGTGACCTTTATACTCTTGGAATCCTGAGAGGTGGGCCCGTAGTGGCCCAGGGACGATGTTGGAGATCCTTCGATAGTAGAGGTCTGATTGAAGGAGGTGTCTCGGATCCCGGATGGTTTGGACATCTTAGAGTATCGCTTGCTTGGGAAGCTGTTGTTTTCTTGCCTTCCCAGGAAGCGATTCCTAGTGGCGCTTGTCGGGGCCACTAGGGACACTGTTGGTTGTGTGTTGAGAACGGTTCGCGTACTATTCTTTGGCACCTACCCTTGGAGGGTGGTGTAGTTGGGAGTACCTTCCTCCGTTCTCGGTACTCGCACCGCGTGGTAGCACGCGGGTTGGTTGGATCACCTGGCTCGGTATGCTGGATCGACAGCGGGGCACGCCCTGGACTGTACTCCGGATACTGAGACAGATGACTTGAGGGTTGACACCGGGCAGTTGGCCGGTGGTCGTGGTGAGTTTCGTGGTTGTCGTTCCTGCTTCTGGGGAACGGCAGGGTCGCCGTTGGCAGAGGCAGAGGTTTCAGCATCAGCGACAGCCGTGGCAGCAACAGCGTCGTGTCGGTCCTTTGAGAGGTAGCCTGGACCGTCATACTGAGAGGTAGTCCATCGGGTGCTAGCCGTTGTGGGTCTTTCCGTCGACGGTGCTGGTTGCGAGGGGCGCTGGGCGCTTACCGCAGAGCAGTCGGGCCTTACGCACGGTGTGGGCTAGAGCGGTGGACTAGTGCCTCAGTTGGGGCAGGTACCTGGGCCAGACGCTAGAGTTGGAAGCTTCAGCAGCAGCCAGTTTCAGAGCCGCCAGCTTCAACTTTCAGCCTTCAGCTTTCGGAGCTTCTCGCAGCTTGCGTTTTCCTTTGTGGCTCTGGGTTTTCACCCTTGCGACTCGTCGCCGTTTAGCCATGCCGGCTTGGGACCTAAGTCGAGTGTGGTTTGAGAGTAACCACCGATTGGGACAAGAGCTTGGGTTGGTTGCTCTTGTCGGGGCGTTTCCTAGAGGTTGGGAACCTCTACGTGTCCGTCGCCCACGTATGGTGCACGTTGGGGTTCGACGGCTTCCTTGGTTGCGTCGGTTGGTCGCGCACCGGCTTGTGCTTCTTTTGCCGTGGGGAAGGTGTCGTGAGCACACCTAACGGCGCTGTTTCGCTCTCGTTGAAGATCGCGGTTTAGCGATCCTTCTGCTTGTCGAGAGCTGGGGTTTGTTCACCGGCTTGTAGTGAACTCCTTCCCCGTTGTTTTCAAGGGTGCTCTGGAGAGCAGCTTTCCCCTCGTGTTGTTGTTGTCATTGTTTGTGCAGCTGTCCTTCATGAGAAGCTTTCTGGTTGTCGCCTTCGCGGGACACCGAGTTCGAGGTTGAGATTCCCTTGGGCGGTTGTGAGCGTTGCGAGTTTGCATGTGGATGCCAGCAGCATTTGGAAAGTCGAGGACTCAGTCGGCCGAGTCAGTAGCTCGGGACTTTGTTCGCCCAGGTATGTTACCTCAGAGTGTGTTCCGGTTCTCATTGTGGATGGTTCCCTCCATACATGCATGGGCGTAAGGAAGCTAGTCAGTGTTGCAGCACAAAGTATGCGCCCGCTGTAGTGTAACTGTGATCTGTTAGCAGTTGAGAAACTTGTCGACCCCTTCAGAGTTTGACCTTCGCATCGACTACACCAACTGAGGATTCGGGATTGCGACATCCCGGAGGCAGCCTTCCGTACGAGGTATGGACTGTACCAGTTCACGGTGATGCTATTTAGTCTGACGAACGCACCAGCAGCTTTCACAGATCTGATGCAGAGGATCTTCAGGCCGTACCCTGATCAGTTGCAGTAGCGTTTATCGACAGCATCCTATTTACTGGCGCGTTGAGGAGGAGCACCAGCGATATTTGGCGTTTGCATCGCAGCTACCGAGGGTGTATCGTCGTTATTTGGCTCCCAGCGCGAGGTCTTGGCCTTCAGAGGCAGGTTTCGACGGACGGGCAGTCTCAGCGGCAGGCAGATCAATTGATTCCGCCGGGCTCGACACAGATGTACGACAGCAGAGGTTGAAGACGGTGTTCAAGATTCAGTAGAGGTATCTCCAAGACTGCGGGACCGTTGACCAGAGTGACCAGGAGACCGGAGCTTTTGCCTTAAAGTCACTGAGCCAGTGCCTTTAAGGGTATTAGCCATCAGCAGTGGTTAAAGAGGCTAGAGCAGATTTGGTGGATTTTTCAGCTCATCAGAGACAGACAATCAGTTGGATCAGATTTTAAGGATCAGATTCCAGATGACCTCCCCTTCGGTGTTTGCAGCATCCCAGCTCTCCCGGCCAGAGTGATATAGACCCAAGGTATATATCCGGAGCTCGTGGAGATCCGTGTTGTGGTTGGTACCGAGCACATGATAGAGGGTTGGACAGCGTCAGCAGATGGGAGGTCGTGCTTAGGTAGCAGTGTCGCAGATTCGGCAGACCCATTACAGCCCGTTCCAGTGGCAGAGTGGGAGCGGAAGGACACCATGGCGAACGTTATCACCAGATTGCAGGAGGCTGTTAGGTAGAGTGCGTCCCACTGCTAGAGTTTTCCTTTTCCAGCAGCCATCAGTCCAGACGGGTGCAATGCCATTCTAGGTGTAGCACGGCAGTTCGTGTCGTTCATCCGATTGCGCAACCAATGTTGTTGAGGCACCATCCACCATCCCAGACGTCGTCATACAGTCCTCAGGGAGATCAGCACAGAGCAGACGAGAGAGCTACTCGGGTCAGAGGCAATGATCTTTGGAGTTCTAAGTTCCTGATAGGGTGTTCCTGAAGGTTCCTCCGTGCAGAGGATCAGCCAGAGTTGGCAGAGACCAGAGACCAGACGTGGTGGAGGCCGAGGCAACCCTACCCCGAGAGTCTGCACCAGGACCGTGACGGTGTGGAGCGACGACGACATTGAGCCTATAGAGTTTTCTGACGGCTTTAGCAGACAGTTGATAGTACCCCAGAGGTGGAGTAGCAGATCCAGAGTTACACGAGGACATCCTACGTGAGGTTCACTCCTCTCCTGTTGCTGCACATTCAGGAGGTATGGAGATAATTCATGGATTTCGTCGTCAGCTTGGTTGGCATCAGATACAGAGATTAGGTGCAGAGATCAGATACAGAGGTTAGATGCAGAGATCAGATGCAGAGATCAGATACAGAGATTAGATGCAGAGATCAGATCCAGGGACCAGATGCAGAGGTCAGGTCAGCACATATGAGATGAGTATGTGTGCCACATAGCAGTTCACTTGTTAGAGAGGTTCGTGCAGATCAGGCAGAGGCTTATGACGGCTCAGAGCCGGCAGAAGAGTTATGTAGATCAGAGGCGAAGATCGTTAGAGTTTGCAGTCGGCGACAGAGTGTTCATGCGAGCATCGCCGTACAGAGGATCTGTCACACCCCGACCCAGAAAACCAATCCAGGACGAGGCGTGAGGGTTCCTATCACTATTCATCATCAACCGGCGCGGTACAAAGCGGAAAAGATAAATAATTTAAACAATTGTATTCCAGAGGGTAAACAGATTCAATTATAATATATCATCAGGTTGTACAATGTCTAAGTTCCAACATACAGATTTATATAAAATCCCAAAGGTTCTCCACAATGTTTACATCATATACATATCAAAAAGTGTACAACAGATCATCCTCCAGCAACCTCAAGCGCCTCTGGATGTACTCGCGCCGCCAAAAGCCGATCCTGCCGGCTCCACTGTGGAAGAACTGCCGCCTGCACCTGCAAACGCAGCCCGGGTAGGAGTGAGCGATAAGCTCAGTAGGGTTCTACTCTACGGCACACTAAAAGGAGGAAAACAACAACAGAGTTGTCTTCTAGCTCAAGTCTAACGGATGCCACGGGTCCCACAACCCTGTCGACTCCCCAAGGGATCCTACTCTTCTCAACCGACCACGCTGGGAAACTCAACCAACACGCTGGGAGGAAACAACCGGAACCAGTAGGATCACCATTACCCAGCAGGAAACCACTGCCTGGGGACCATGTCAGGGACGTCGATGCCCATCCTTAGAACTTAGCTTCGGAAGACAACCCGACTTCTAAACCTTAACAATGATCAGAGTCAACTAGCGTAAATCCTCAAAGACATGAAACTTGATCAAACAATCACACCCTACTCCTGACTACCCATCCACGGTCCTAAGGCTAGATCCGAGCTACCCGAGAGCCTCGGATCGGCGACCTAAACCATCGCCCGCCTAACCTCAAATGCCTCTAATGCATACAATGCATGAGCCTAGGCAAACATCTATCCTAGATGTCTCTACATGCCACATCAACAGTTATAAGTTCCACAGATATACAATAGCTCTCGGCACTCGCCGGCAAGGGGCTAAGGTTCCACAATACCTCATTAACTAGCACTCATAGCTAGCTAATGGCTAAGCAATCAACTAAGCACTTAACTACAATCAATCATGTATTTATTGCAAGTAGAACCATAGGCTTTCTAAAAAGGAAAGAACATTTGAATCAATCTCAAACCGAATGGAAATCCTTTGAAAACCTCATCAATTCCCCCTTACATGCTTCCCAACATGATTAGATACTAATCCCAAATCAAATCCAACAAGAAAAGCCAAAAACCAAGTCCAAGGGGTCACGGACGATGTCACGGTCGATCCGGGGATCGACCGTGAGACTACGGACGATGTCACGGTCGATCCACCGATCGACCGTGAGGCCAAAACTCGGAAAAACCACATGGGTGACGGTCGATCGCTCCATCGACCGTAGGAAGCCCAAAACGAGACAGAGCCTCACGGACAATGTGACGGTCGATCCGACGGTCGACCGTGAGGCGGGATGAAAAAGAGAGAGACCCCACGGTCGATCGACCCATCGACCGTGGGAGGCCAAAATCCCGACAGAGCCTGACGGTCGATGCGACGGTCGATCCGACGGTCGACCGTCAGGCCCAGGAAGGGTAAAACAACACTTGATGGTCGATGCACCGATCGACCGTCGAGCCTTGGCACAGTTCATCAGAACAGTGCCGGAAATCCATTTCTTTGGATTTCAAGTATCAAATCACGTTGGAATAAGATGAAATCTTGCAAGCAAGTATATTTAGCAAAGGGGAAGCTAATGGAGTGAAGAAATCTAGTTTTCGACGGTTAAATCTCTTAGCTAGGTCCAAATGGACAAAAACCGACAAAACGGCGATCAAACGGAAACCAACCGTTCAAATACTGAAATCTCAACGTAGGAATACAGGAAATGAGTTACTCTACACATACAAAGAGTTACAAAACATTCTAACACGTATTCCTACAGCGAAAGTGCATAAAACCTATCCTAGGAGAACCCGATCCAAGGATCGAGGTAGAAACACCTACTTGAGCAAGTAGGGTAGCTCCTCCACGCGTGCCACCAGCCGAGCTGCCAAGATCCAAGCTCCGAAAGCCGAAGTCTCCAACCCTAGCTCAGCCGAAGGAGAGAGAGAGGAGAAAACGACAGGAGGAGAAGAGAAGGAAAGAGAAGTAAGAGACAGGCCTTATATAGAAATTCCAACTCTATCTCAGCCGTCCAAATCGATCTTTCCCGATCGAGCTCCGATCCTCCGATCGGACGCACCCTAGGGATTCTAATCAAACACATACATCAATCAAAGTCAGTGTGTGGAACGCGGGTGTGAAACCGACCACCAGAGGGCATATTTACCAAAATGCCCCCGGGGTCGAAAACCGCCACACGATCACCCGATCGTGCCCGACGCGGAACCAAACCAACAGGAAACCGGCTCTCGACCCACGTGGTCGAGTCAGGTCTGAGGGACGGGCCCTCACAGGATCCGTCAGGTTTGGCAGAGGTGGTAAGTTGGCGCCGAGGTCTGTCGGGTCATTTGAGATCTTAGAGAGGATCGGCGAGGTAGCTTACCGCCTGGATCTTCCTCAGCACATGTCAGCTGTGCATCCGACGTTCCATGTGTCGATGCTGAGGAAGTATCACCCAGATCCGTCTCATGTCATCAGGGTGGATGACATCGAGCTTGAGGTAGGCGCGACATTCGTCGAGCAGCCAGTTCGAGTACTTGACCGGAGGGATCAGGTCTTGCGGGGCAAGATGATTCCCTTGGTCAAGGTACTGTGGAGGCACAGAGGCACTGAGGAGATGACCTGGGAGTGCGAGGCGCGCATGCAGCAGGAGTTTCCACTGTTTTTTTCATCTCGAGACACCTCTTGTCCTGTCTTTTAGTATAACTATTTTTCTGTTTCTGAGCCCTACCTTTATCGAATCTCGGGACGAGATTTCCTTTAAGGGTATTAGGATGTGAGGACCTGTCCCTCCATTCCTGCGTCGACCGCCTTGGTCGGGCCCGTGGCTCGTTGTGGACCGCAAGGGCAATTTGCTAAATTGCGCCTTGTCGGTTTGTTTCACACCCGCGTGTGCACACACTGACCTTGTTTGTGTTAGAGCTTGATTAGAATGGTTAGGTGGACCCGGGATCGGAAGATCCCAGCTCGGGCTCGCTGAAGCTTGCTTTTCGACAGCTTACGGCCCTTGAGCGATCGATCGGACTCGTGAGCGAGTCGGTGGATTTTTGACCCGTTCGGATCGATCCAAACATTTTGGACCGATCCAGCCTGTCTTGGATCGATCCATTTTGGCCTTGGATCGATCTGAGTACTGTAGAGCAGTTGGGCAGTTGGGTTTGCGAGGACGGCCGTCGTGGTCGTTGCTCTCCGTTGTCAGAGGAGAGGTCCTCTCCTTCACCTTCCCCGACCTTCCCCACTTTCCCCACCTTCCCCGACCTTCCCCTTCTCTTCTCCTCCTCTTCTTCCTTCTCTTCTCTTCCTTCTTTCTTTCTTCTTCCCGCGGTGCCCTGTTTCCTCTGTTCTTCCCGGCAGCCATCTCCTTCGTTGCTGTTCTCCCTCCTCCGACCACCATTTTGGGAGCTTGAAGGCTCGTTGGAATCGTGTCGACGTGAGGACGATCACTGGCATGGGTTGGAGCTTGGTTAGCAGCTGGTTAGCGGGGAATCAGCCGAGAATTAGCGCAGTTCGGTAGGTGTTCTACCTACGAGAGTGTTTAATGGGTTTCGTTAAATCTAGCCGTTAGATCTTAATGAAATTGTGTTGTTGGATGCATCTTGTCTATTAGAATTACTGATATAAGTTTCATGATCTTTGGTTGAGATTTGAGTAGGATTTATGCATGATTAATCTCGGATTTTTTGGTTTTCTGCTGTTCTTAAGGAACAGCCGGCTTGCGGCGAGTTTTTCGGCTTGTACATGTATGATCTTGGCTTTTGATAAACATAAGAGTTGTAGATCTCTTCGTTAGCTTTCCATTCCAGTTTATGTCGTTTTTTTCCAATTTTCCTACGAATTTTTATGAATTGATTGCTGGAGGGCTGCGTTGCAGCAAGCATTGGTGAGTTAGTTTTGATTAGCTGTTTTGAGTAAGGTTTTCCCGTTAATCCAACCGTTGGATGATCATGGATTTTGGATATGTTGATCCTGGAATATAGATCGACTGGATTCTAAGTTGGATCTTGAATCCGACGTCGTTTGGACGTCGGATCGACAGGGTCAACTAGCTGCTTGTAGAGAACATTTTCTGAAGCTGGTATGAAGCTTTGGATCGATCCAAATTGTTCCGGATCGATCCCAAGATGACTGATGGTGTTTTATGGAGATTTGATTAGCTGTTTTGATTAATGTTTTTCCGTTAATCCAACCGTTGGATGATCATGGATTTTGGAGACGTTGATCTCAGCATGTAGATCTACTGGTGGCTAAGTTGGATCTCGAATCCGACGTCGTTTGGACGTCGGATCGATGGGGTCAATTAGCCTCTAGTAGAGAACTTTTGATATTTTTAAATATAACATTATATGTCGGATTATAATATTATACTTTTACTGTTTTCGGGGTTGCTTCTCGTTGCAGGAGTTCGCGGTTGATAGTCGTGGTACCGTCGTAATGCCGGGACCCGCTGCGGATCGGCTGGCAGCGGTTGGTAGTACCGCTGCAGCGATCTTGTTAAACTTGTATGTTGCCTGATCATACTGTTGCATGCTTTATTCTCTTATCTGTGTATGTTCATAGCATGCATTCTATGTTGTGCATTAGTTGCATGGTTAGGGCGTGGGTGATTTTGTGGATCGCCGTCCCGAGGTTGGAAGCTCGGATTTAGCCCTAGGACCGGGGTTGGGTAGTTAGGACCCGGTTTGAATTGTGGTGTGCAGTCGAATTTGATGATAGGCTTAGATGACTGGTACACATGTTGCTTGGTGGTTATAGAGGTCGTGTCGACCTTAAGTTGGATGCTGAGGTGTAGCCCGTGTTCCACTATGTTGACCCTTGAGTAGAGAGGTTGACTACTTAGCGGTGCTATTTCCCGCCTGCAGTGTCGTTCCCTGCTTGTGAGCCAGCAGTGTTGTTTCCTGCTACTGAGTGCGACCATATTCGTGGGCCTCAGGGACACGCGGTGGGGTTATGGGACCCCTGTATACATCCAGGTCTTACTTGAGGGCGACACTCTTGCGTTCCCCTTCCTTCTGTGTGACGTAGTGTAGAACCCTACTAAGCTTTATGCTCACTCCTACCCGGGCTGCGTTTTGCAGGTGCAAGCGCCAGCTCTTCTTCAGTCGCCCCTACCGGGCAGGTGTTTGGTGGTGCGGCGGCGTCTGGCGGGGTTTCAGGACCGGTGATCCCTTTCTACATTTTTTGTTATAGTTAGTCTCCTACGGGAGTATGATGTATAAACTGTTGTAACCCCTTTGAGGTTATGAATATTATATTACATCTTTTGAGGTTTGAAATTATTGTATTATTCAGGGGTGCTTATGAACTGTTTAATGAAATCAGTAAGTTGGGGGAACCCCTCGCCTTTATTTTCGCATTTAGTTAGGTTCCGGTTCGCGTCGCCCGGCCCAAGGATTGCCGTGCCGTTGGCACGCGCCGTGCCGGCAACCCACCGGTACGGTACGCGCCGTCGGCACGCGCCAGTGCCGGACGGTACGCGCCGGTGCCGGTCCAGATGAGTGAAATTCACTCGTTTTCAAGTTTCAACATCTCTAATTGGCCAAATATATTCTCTTATACCATAACAGAGTGAAAACATATCAAAGTAGTATAATACAATACATGACATATAATCAACAGCTCAATACATCTCTTATATGAGTACACACCAAGCTCTTTCTCAGACTAACCATAATCTGTCTTCCGGTGGTCTAAGATAAATGTTTCTAGTAGAACTCAAGTGCTGCATATACTGAGGGAAAGTCATATACTGAGAATAATAGACTTCAAACTCTCTAATGAACGACTGGTACTCTGCAGCATCACGGTGGAAATCAATGACAGTTTCAGGAGCCTTTATAGTCACCACTTCAATCTGATGTGGTTGGTATGGTTGGTTTGTACCATGATAGCCATACGAATATCCGGAACTATCATGCGAAGCAGATGATCCGGTATCTCCAAAAATACCCTGCATGAAGGTAGGCTCATGTGGCCACTGAGGCTGGCCGATGTGACTAGAATGATGGGACGTAGCATAACTGTCCTGATCATATCTCTCTCCATAATGACCATGCCAGTACGAAGGAGCAGACGAAGATGAACTGATCTCTGCATCGATCGCTACCAATCCCTCACGCATAGAAGTGTAGTCATGCTTAGTTCCTCCACTTGTGTTGCCCTTCCCCTTTCTTTTATATACCGCAGTGGCCTCGGCCCCTGGATGTTTTGCGCCATGATCAGAATCCTGAGTAGCATGGTCATAATATTGTTCCTCAGTAAAACGTATGCCCCTTTGAGCCTCTGTCTCTGGGACGAATGTCTCTTCTCCTCCAGCCTCGCCACCATCATCACCTCCACTTTCTCTTGTCTCCGAAGACGACGACTTGCTATCAGTAGTCTCGGCATCTTCAACATCTATATGACTTTTGGATCTGCATTCTGCAAATGTCGGCGCAATTGTCGGATCAGAACTTGCAGCCCGTCCCCGTTGGTCTCCAGACACTTGGCTCGTTTGATATCTTTTATCACTAGAGCCCTGCATGAGGCTCTCAAACTCCCTGTCATCATCCCCAAGTCGGGGCTCATTATGTCTAGCCTGTGATCTGCCTGAACTCACAGCATCTCTATGTGATCTAGCAGGATGCCAATCATCAACATGATGACCCACATGTTCATTGCTCCAGGCATCAACGTCGTCCACTCTCAGCTCCTGCGAAATGTACTGAAAAGGACGCGGTGGGTCACCAGGCTCATCAAGCTCTAGGTCCAGCTGGTCATCTATAGTCCGCAACCAATCGTTGATAGGATCAGAGTCATCATCGAAAAAGCCAGCATCTAAAATGTCGACCTCTCCAACATCTTTCGACATATCCGTACTGATGTGCCGCAGTCTAAGCCTCATGTTGTAGTGAACGTACACCATCTTCTCTAGACGAGCATATGATAGACAATTTCGCACTTTGGTGTGGATGAGTGCGAATGTAGACCAGTTGCGTTCACATCCGCTAGATGTGGTGGTTTGCGAGAGGATGCGGATCGCTAGTTTTTGTAAGTTGGGTGCAGAGTCTCCGTATTGCACCCACCACTCAGCTGTGACAAGAAACAACTGCTGCGATTAGATTTAGTTACATCAATTAGCTTAGCATACCATAATCGACTAATAGATTAAAGCATAAGCTCACCGGGATCAGTGTTATATCGCCCATTGACCGCCGCGTTTTCTCCAAAAGATCCCGCAGCTTCTCGAAACAAACTTCCCTGCCCATACCGACATAAGGTATTAATGCTTAACTTCAACTGGGGTTGATTGAGTTTAAATACGGACAACCAATAAGGTAAGCGGCGCTTACCTCGTTAATCGCAAGAGAGGCACGCTCAGCATCGGGTTGAAGTTTAAGTATACAGATCCGCAATGCTCGCAGTAAATCATGTTTCATGCTTAAGCTATAACGGTAGTGTAGTCCCGGATGCAGATAGTAACCTATCATATAGAGAACAAGATTGGTCAATGCTTATAGTTTAATAAATAACCTAAAGTCATTGGATGATGATGGACGTACACATACCTGCTAAGTGGAGGTCTCGGCCCATCTGTGCGTCCCACCGCCGATCAATGATCCGCAAGATCGGGTCAGAAAGTCGAGTTCCTGCTTTCTTTATCGCGTCTTTCGTCATCTTTAGCGAGTGATAAACATAGCCCATTTGAGGCCTAGTGTCACCGTCAACTATTCGTAGCATAGAATACAAGGGCTCTACGGATCTGATGAACTCACTTACATGCTCCCAGAATTTGGCTGACATGATCGTGTGCTCAACCTGTTTCCCCTCGCTTTTTTGAGCATATTTGGAACTCGTCCAATCACTGGATGCAAAAAACGCCTTCAACCCATTCTTCCGTTTAGCCATAGACTGAAGTGCGATAAAATTAGTTCCGAACCTAGTGGGACCCGACCATATGAGCTCTCCTTCAGTATACTTCTTCATTATGGCATGAAGATAAGGTGAGTTGTATAGATATCTGGCCACATGTTGGGCTTTCTCTATGGTACTCTTTACCATTTTTATATCCCCAATGTCATGAAAGATCAAGTTAATACAGTGTGCTGCACAAGGAGTCCAGAACAAATGACCTCTTCTCTCCATAAGCATCTCGCCCGCCTTCTTAAAGTTTGCGCCATTATCAGTAACAATCTGAATTATTGAAAAGAAAATCATTAGTCTCTAGACAAAACTAATGGCAAAAATACTACATGTAATTGCTTACCTGCACAACATATTGTTCTCCAATATCATTTAGTACATCTTCCATTAGGCGGTATATGTAGTTTGCGTTGTGAATATCATTTGAGGCATTCACAGACTTCACAAACACAACATTTTTGATGCAGTATACGAGGAAGTTGATGATGGACAACCTCGTGGGACTTGTCCAGCTATCACACATCAGAGTTACCCCATAAGCATCCCACTGTGTCTTAAATGTGGATATATACTTGCGAATGTCCTCGACCTCATCATCCAAATATTTGCCTGCTATGTCTTTGGGAGTGGGTGGCTCAATCCCTGAGCCATGTTTCTGGACTGTACTGATCATAGCTCGAAAATAAGTATTCGCGGCTGCGAATGGAGGTATATGGCTAAAGTGAAACCATTTAGATATGCTGTGCCCTATTGCCTTCTTCTTCTCTCCTTTCCAGTCATCGATCCGTTTTTGTTTGGACTCTTGACCAGGAAATGCGTTTGGATCTATGTCTCTAACATCTACGCTTCTCCTGCCTCTGACGTCTGTGCTCGCCCTACCCCTTTGCCTGCGAGATCCGAACATACCAAGAAGAGAATTCTGTCTGCTAAGCTTTCGGGGAGGGAAATCAGCTCCAGTACCCGATACGTCAAAGTGTTGTGAACTAGAACCAGCACCGGAACCAGCCTCATGTTCCAAAGAACCAAATCTGCCCCTTTGCCGGCGAATCTCCTCCCACGCCCATTGATCTGCTGACGACTCGTTCACAGCTGCACGAAAATCTGCTTCCTCATCAAAACCCATACCCTCGTAGTCATCAACAACCGGATACTCTGTAGCCCGTCTATCGAGCTCTAATTTACGTCTTTCGGCTACCCTTTTCCCCTCCTTTACTGCCTCTATCTCCTGTTTAAGTGCCCGCTTGATCTCCTGTGGCACTTTAGTGCATTTCTTCGTGTCTCCTACAATACCAGCCACATGCATTTTCAGTCTACTCACCCCTCCTCCCTTTCCGATCATACCACAATACTTGCACTTCCAGTGATGTCTATTCCCATTAACCATCTCTCCATGCTCCCATCCGACGTCCACACGCTCCTTGGGCGGCATCTCCAATAACACCTTAAAAAACAGAGCACATTCCAACAGGAAATTCATGAAAATTTTCAAACTTTTTTTTAACACCTTCAAATATGGACAAATACTAGTTTTCTCATTTGTCCACTAATTTTAATTAATTTTTATGTAAAATACAACATATATCAATTAATATGAAAATTATCGTAAGTAATTAACATAGAAAGTAACATCAGCAATTAACGAAAAAATTAACATGAATAAGTCATAAAAACAAAACTAAACATCATTAGAAAGTAATATAATAACTAAATTGATTATTAACATAAAATTTCAAAATTTCATATGATACATTTAATTATTAGAAAGTTACCATTATTAGCTAAAAAACAATGCTAAAAACAATAATTATTAAATAAAAAAGCTACTAATTACCATCATTAAATAATAAATAATATATTATATGAGGCTTATCAGTAACATCAGCAATTAACGAACAAATTAACATGAATAAGTCATAAAAAAAAACTAAACATCATCAGAAAGTAATATAATAACTAAAATGATTATTAACATAAAATTTTAAAATTTCATATGATACATTTAATTATTAGAAAGTTAGCATTATTAGCTAAAAAAAAATGCTAAAAACAATAATTATTAAAAAAAAGCTACTAATTACCATCATTAAATAAAAAATAATAAAAAATAACATATTATATGAGGCTTATCAGTAACATCAGCAATTAACTAAAAAATTAACATGAATAAGTCATAAAAAAAACTAAATAGCATCAGAAAGTAATATAATAACTAAAATGATTATTCACATAAAATTTTAAAATTTCATATGATACATTTAATTATTAGAAAGTTACCATTATTAGCTAAAAAACAATGCTAAAAACAATAATTATTAAAAAAAAAGCTACTAATTACTGATTATTAAAAAATTACCTCGTCTCTCTCTCCTCCCTCCTCCTACCTCTCTCTCTCTTCTCTTTCTCCCCATGTGGCACTCCACTCCAGAGGCCCTCCTCTTTTTTTCTCTTCTTCCTCTCTCTCTCTCTCTCTCTCTCTCTCTCTCTCTCTCTCTCTTTTTTCTTTCTCCCCAGGCGCTCCACTCCCGAGGCCTCTTTTTTCTTTCTCCCGAGAGCCTCCTCCTCTCTTTCTTCTCCCGAGCGGTCCCGAGTGGCTCCTCCACTACCGGCTCCTCCTCAGCCTCCGCCTCCGGCCCTCGCCTCCAGCCCTCGCCTCCGCCTCCGCCTCCGGCTCCGGCCCCTCCCTCCGCCTCGTGCTCCCACTCGCCTCCGCGGCTCCGCCTCCCCCTCGTGCTCCCCCCCCCTCCGGTTCTTCCCCTCTGTCTTTCCCTCCTCTTTCCCTCCTCTCCTCTCTCTTTTTCTCCTCTTTCCCTCCTTCCCCTCTTTCTCTCCTCTTTCCGGCTCCCCTGTTTCTCTCCTCTTCTCCCTCCTCCGGCTCCTCTGTTCCTCCCCTCTCTCTTTCTCTCCTCCCTCCTTAGGAATTTCTTCCCTCCTTCCCTCCCTCCCACCTTCCCCTCCGGCTATAAATTAGTGAAGTGAAGCTGTCGGTGGCAAGTGGGAAGAATCAAGTGGGTGTCGGTGGCAAGTGGGAAGAAGGCTGTCGGCGATACAGCTCCGGTACGGTACGTATCATGTACGTACCGGGCGATACTGTATGTATCACCCGGCACATATCCGGCACCCCCCGATACCGATTCGGGGGGGTTTTTTGCCCCGATTTGCAGCCGGTCCGGTATATACCGGGCGGCACGGCCGGTACGCGTCCGGCACGGCAATCCTTGGCCCGGCCCGGTTGGGCTTTCGCGGGTCAGGGTGTGACATTATGACTTGTTAGGGTAACCACTACGATTAGAGGGAAACCTCGCCAAAATTTTTCGCAGTAGATTAGGTTCCGGTTCGCGTCGCCCGGCCCGGTTGGCCCTACGCGGGTCGGGGCGCGACACCCTAGCTAGAAGATCGATCTCTTAGTGCCAGAAAGTCAAACCTGATTTGGCAAGGAAGATCGATCTCTTTTGAGAAAGAGATCGATCTCTCTTGAGTCGGTTCGTTCGTCTATAAAACGAACAAAACTTTCTCTTTTGATTTTTTTTTGGAAATTCTGAGTTTTCAACCGTGTTCTTGCTGGATCTGAGCTCGTTTGAGGAAGATCTAAGGCCTAGCAGCTTGGATTGAAGCTGCTATTGCATAGGTAGTGTGAGGACCCGTACCTCTAACCTGGTTCGACGGCATCGGTCGAGGGTCTGGTTCTGTTGGTTTTGGGCTTGGTTGGCCTTGGTTCACGATCTCTTTTAATCGTTGTGGCTCCGGGGGTAATCTGGTAAATTACCCTTGGCGGAGTTGGTTTCACACACGCGTTGTGCACACACGGCCATGTGGTGATGTATGTGTTTGATTAGATCATTAGGGGAATCCTAGACCGGAAGATCTTGATTAGATCAAGGTTTGAGCTTATGGGATCAGATCTGGCCGATCGGACGGCCAGGATCTAATCTTAGGCCATTAGTACTTAAACTACACTTAACCCATCTTCCGTTAGGGATTCAACCGCGATTGAGAGAGGGAGATCGAGATAGAGGGGTGGCGGCTCAGCCCGAGAGAGAAGAGAAGAGAGGAGGAGAGGAGTCCGGCGTCGGTGTCCAGCGGCCGGAGGAGAGGAAGCGGGCGCGCATCCCGTCCGATGACGGCGACTGCGGCAAGTAGGACGACATCAACGGCAACGGTGTTCGACGGCGGAGGAGTGGAACCAGAGGAGAGGGCTCGGCGACGACGATCGGCTAGAGAGGAGAAGATCTCGCGCCCAGAGGTAGGGTTTATGATCTAATGTTTGGGTTAGACTCTACTAGTCTAGGAATGGGTTTTGAAGCCTGTGATTGGATTTGGTTGTTGATTGGTGGATCTCGTGGCTCCGATGATCTATGAATGCCATGCTTTGTTTTTCTCCCCTGTTTTGGATTCGATGAATGCCATGTTTGTTCTTCTCCCCTGTTTTGGATTTCGATGAATGCCGTGCTTTGTTCTTCTCCCAGTTGGATTTCGATGTCGTAGCTTGGGACGTCTATATTGGCTCTGTTTTCGTGGCTTGTTGGCGTTCGTGGCTGGTGGTCTTCTCTCCCTTCCTGCCTTGGTGTATCACCATGCTTTGTCCTTATCAATTGTATCTATACAATGCCATGTTTCTTCTTCCCCTCTTGCTGCTATGGTTTGAATCTTGGGCTTTGTTGGATTTCCTCCTCTATTTCTCCTCCCCTGTTCTTGATCTACCGGATCCCCTTTGCCAATCCGAGTGATGCTTGGCCTTGATTCTCCCCTTCCCCGATGAAGCCCTTCGGGGAATGGCTTCAAACTGGTGCCAGGTCCAATCTCCCCCATGCTAGGCTTGTCCCTTGGCTGCCTCAGTCCAGTTTGTACGTTAAGTCCTATAGATGTTTGATGAAATGCCAAAGAGAGTTGTTGAACTGCTGTTAGTCGCTATCATGTTACTGAGCCTAGCTTCCTAATGCATGTAGTGTCCTCCTAGGATGTTCTATCCTAGGACAGATGCTATGCCCCATCAAGTTGCCATGCCCAATTATATTGCTATGCTAGACTTCTAAGTATGCTAGGTCATGACCTCTTTCCATACTAGGCCATGTTGTTCCTGCTTGATAGTTAGACTATCGTTGCAAATATGCTTGTCTTGATGAGTTGTTGAGCATCTGATTCATGGTCGTCTGCGCTATTTTCCATGGCTACGTGGATTGGTCTTGAGTTGCTTCTGTGGTGGATTCTGATGCTTAGCTACCTCTAGTTCGTTCTCATTGCATGCTTTTCTGTTATCTTGATGAATATACTCTTGCTGCCATGCCCGGCTGGCCCTACTTTTCTTAAGTTTTTGATTCTGATCGTTTGACGAGCGATTGAGTAGAGTTTTGTTATTGATTGCTCAACGAGTCGTTTCATTGATTTCCTTACCGTCGAGTGTTACATGAGTTTGGTAGCTATCGTAGTATCATTTGACTAATTGAGCTGATGGTTATTCAAATGCTTTATCCTGTTTATTTGCTTCTAATGTTTATGTTAGTTGAATATTTCAAGTATGCATCTTAATATCATGTAAGCCTAGGGCCGGCGGTGTGCCCGTTTATACTTCTTGGTGGGAATGTTTATAGTTTGCGGGCCAGAGGTGCCCTGTGAATTGAATAGCTGGGAGTGTGCCCCATTATATAATTTCTGGCTGACGGCTGTGTAAGCCGTTGTAATGCCGAAATTTGGATTGAAATATGTCGATTGCTTGTGGTGGTTACGCATTGACCCGTATTATGCGTATGGTTAAGTAATTGTTATTCCTTGTTGTACGTTAATAGCTTAGCTCTCTCTTTTATATCTTACATGCTAAATTGGACATGCTTGATGAGATGTCATGTAGAAACACCTAGGCCTAATTGTTTGAATAAACTCATGCATGATGCTTGCATTAGAGGCATTCAGGCTAGGTGGTAGGCGATGGGTTCGATCACCGATCCGGGGTTCTCGGGTAGCCCAGATCTAGCCCTAGGACCGGGGTTTGGGTAGTCGAGGATTAGGACGTGTTTGTCATCAATGATTATGTTGGATATCATTTGAAATTATTGCTATAGTCGACTATGGATTACATATTTATATTTGAGGTGTAGAGGTCGTGTCGGTCTTCAAGGCCAAGTGCTAAGGATGGTTGTCGATGCGTTCCCTGACATGTGTGTCCCCGCGAGAGATGGTATGACTGGGCAGGGTGGTACCTGGACAGGAGCCTGCAGTCTTTGTTTCCTCTCGTTTGTTCTTGGGTAAGGGTGATCCCGCATGGTACCGTTCCCCTGTTGGTGCTTAGGGTGATCTTAAAAACATGTTCAAGAGAGAGGTTCATGACGGGAGCCCTTGGGACATCGATAGGGTCATAGGACCCTTGGCATACCTTAGACTTAGGCGGAGGACGACACAGTTGCAGTTTCCCTTCCTTTCTGTGCGACGTAGAGTAGAACCCTACTGGGCATTGTTTCTCACCCTACCTGGGCTGCATCGACGATGCAGGTCGATGCAGTTCCTTCTTTCAGGTATTCCTGTAGAAGATGGCGTGGTATTTCGAGGTGATCGAGGACTTGGAGTTTCGAAGAGTTCTCCTACAGATAATTTCTGGTCTTAATCAATGATGTACAAATTGATGTATAAATCGAGGTATAACTTGATGTATTCGAGGACATAAATGTATGATCATTAATTCAGTTGTATTGGAGAAATGTTATATTATTCTTTGATGTAGACATTTGAGAAATGTAATAATGAGTTACTTACTGTTGTTTCTTTGTACAAGTTGAAATTGTCATATTATGAAATGTATAGGTTTCTTGTGTTATAATTATTGAGGAGATTCTGTCAAAATTTTCTTGAACTGGAGACCGAATTATTCATTTATATGCTTGTTGCGCCAATTGATGATGTAAATAGGTTTAGGTGGCTCACGCCTCGATCTGGATGGGTTTTCTGGGTCGGGGCATGACAGGTAGGGATTCCTACCTACATCTTTTCGGGTTTTTGGGTTTTTCTGATTATTGATATGTTCTTATGCTTAGATATGTTAAAATACGTGTTTGTTTGTCGTGATTCCACCGGTTTTGGACTCCTGGGATCTTGATCTATCAGATCCCAGAGTTTTGGGAAGTTTGGATGTATTTTCAGACGGTATTTCTCGCCAGAAGTACGCCGGAGAACCCATCCGGATCGGTCTCTTTTGAGGAGAGATCGATCCCTTCTGAGGCGTCATGCCCAGCCCGAGCAGGATCGATCCCTCGGCTGAAGAGAGATCGATCTTTGTCTTGGCTGAGATGACGGGTTCCGCGTCACGAAGAAGATCGATCCCTCTGGAGGAGGAGATCGATCTCGTTTGGTTGACAGGGACGAGTTCTCCTAAGTACTAAGGAGATCGATCCCCATGGGAAGGGAGATCGATCCCTTAGTGGCTGAGGGGTGTTTTCAAGTGGATTTTGCCCGCGGGGCTTTGTATGATGGTTTTCTCTACTGTTTTATAACTGGTACATATGATTAAGCATGTTAGCCCTATAGTAGGGGCAGTGGTGAACCGGGGGAGTGATGACTCCCGGGATGTTCAGAATAAACGGGCGGATAACCCTATAGTTTTCCCTAGCCTTGCATGCCGGCGTGCGCCGAGGGCTTTATCTGTGATATCTGTAAGCTGTTGTTTGTGGGGCTGCTTCCCGATGCAGGTGCTATGCTGGACTACTGACAGTTGATGGTGGCACCACTGTAGCAGGTCCTAGACCTTATTTACATGTCCACCACCCCGGGCCGGCAGGGTGCCGTGCCCAGACCTTGTTATTTATATCATCACATATTGCTGCATGCTTACTTGTACTTATCCTGCGCATGTTCATATAGCATGCATTGTGTTGTGCATTAGTTGTATCTGTGTAGGGCCGTTGCCGATCCTGGGCTTTCGGGTAGTCCGGATCTAGCCTTAGGACCGTTGCGGGTAGCTTGGTCTAGGACTCGATTTGTAGTATTCAGTCGTTTTCGATGATAGGGTTAGATGACCTGAATACATGTTGTTTGATGTTTAAAGGTCGTGTCGTTTCCAAGTCGTATCCGAGGTGTAGCCAGAGTCCGGTGTTCCTGCCCAGCGGTGTCCTGGTCCGCCAAACAGTGTTTTGTGTCCTGCTGAGAGTATGCAATGTTTTGGGCCTACGTTCATGAACTTTTGGTAGGGTTATGGGACCCTTGTATACACTTAGGGTAGACTTGGGGGCGACATTATTGTGTTCCCTCCCTTGTGTGTTGTAGTGTAGTGTCCATGCTGAGCTTAGTGCTTACTCCTACCCGGGCTGCGTTTTGCAGGTGCTGGCGTTAGCTCTTTTTCGGTCGCCTCTACCGGCCCGGTGTTTGGTGACGTGGCAGCGTCTGGCGGTGCTTGAGGAGCGGCGATCCCAGTCTTACCTTTTGTATAGATAGTCTCCTACGGGAGTGATAAATGTATAATTTCCCTGTTTGAGGATTTTGTATTATATATCAGTTTCAGTCTTTGAGGTTTGTAATTGTATGTTAATACATGATGATTATGAAATGCTAGGGTAACCACTACGATTAGAGGGAAACCTCGCCAAAAATTTCCACAGTAGGTTAGGTTCCGGTTCGCGTCGCCTGGCCCGGTTGGGCCTACGCGGGTCGGGGCGCGACAAGCACCATCAGGTTGCTGTGGGGGCAGAGACCGATCGATCAGACCAGTCTCCGATCGATCGGAGTAGTTCCGATCGGTCGGATCTGAGAGCGATCCGTTGCTCTGGGCAGTGTCAGAAAGTGTATCAACTTGCTTACTGTTCCTTATGGTTACTACAGCTTGTGCACTTTCAAAATTCTGGTTATCAATATGGTGCAAGGCCCTAGGATTGGTCATAGGTAGACTCGGTAAGTGACTATCTTCTCTCTTGGCTACCATGTTGGCCATTTGCCCTAATTGTGTTTCTATTTTGGATATGGCTTGTGAATGTGAGGCTACAGTTCTTCCAATTTTATCCATGTTAGCTTTGATGTCGGCATTCATGTTGGCAAGTGTATTCATGATTGTGTCCAAAGCTGAGTCAGAGGATGATTGTGGAAGTGGTTGAGGTGCAGTTTGTTGATATGGAGCAGAGTACCCTGGGTTGGGATTTGCCGAAGGTCTAGATGGGTACCGATTTGTAGGAGCACTGGAAGAACTACTCTGTCCTTGGAAGGTACTCGACTGTTGGGGTGGCCTCCAGCTAAAGTTGGGATGGTTTCGCCAACCTGGATTATATGTATTTGAATACGGATTATTTTCAGGT
Organism: Narthecium ossifragum; assembly: GCA_963920575.1. NCBI lineage: Eukaryota > Viridiplantae > Streptophyta > Magnoliopsida > Dioscoreales > Nartheciaceae > Narthecium > Narthecium ossifragum. The sequence goes on from OY986970.1 coordinate 8,068,054, forward strand.
TTAGTGAAACCATACGCCGTGTTTGCTTGCTCCTGAACGAACTCAGGAAACGATGGAGCCAGTGGACAATCGATAATGTGATGTTCAAGATTAGAGCATAGTGCACATGTTTGAGGTTGATCCTAAAACAATGAAGGTGCAGGTGATGGACTCATTTCCAGTTTATCAAACCTTTTGTTAAGGAGGGCTATTTGGGCAGTAATGACTTCTAATCCAGAAAGTTCAAAGGTTTCTTTAGTTGTAGGCCGACTTCTAGGGGTTGTGTATTGTTGTTGGGAATCAATGGAAATTTGTTCATAAAGGTTCCAAAGCTCATCATCATCTTTATCTAAAGGAATACCCCCACAACAAGCTTCAACCCTAGTTTTACATCTTTCATTAAGGCCTCTATAAAACTTATGGGTTAATTCCCACTTATCAATACCATGATGAGGACATTTTCTCAAAAGGTCTTTGAATCTATCCCAGGCATCATGAAAAGACTCATCGTCATATTGAACAAAGGTAAGGATTTCGGTTCGAAATTTCTCAGTTTTAATTATGGGAAAGAATTTCCTTAAAAATGCCTCTTGAAGTTGGTCCCAAGTTGTGATTGAGCGTGGAGGTAAACATTGAAGCCAGTGTTTAGCTTTATCTTTCAAATAGAAGGGGAAAAGTTTCAACTTAAAGGCGTCATCATTAAAGTTTTCCATTTTCAGTGTAGCAATGGTATCGATAAAATTATGAATGTGCTCATATGGGTCCTCATTACTTAAACCATGAAAGTGTGGTAACATTTGAATCGTTTGGGGTCTAATCTCATAGTGTGAGGCTGTGATTGCAACAGGATCAATGGAAGGAGTGTAAGTGTAGGCAGTGGGCAAGAAGTGATTTCTCAAAGGAACGCGTTATACCCCCCCCCCCCCCCCCCCCCCCACCCCCCCCCCATTGTTATTATTATTACCCTCCCTTCCCATATTAGCATTAGGGTTGATGATATGTCCCTCATTTTCAGCCATGGTGACAAAGGTCTCGTGAATAGATTGCAAGTTACTCAAAGATTGTTGACCTAAGGCTCTAGCTTTTCAGAGTGTGGTCTCTAATTCTAGATCCAAAGGTTCCAACGGGGTATTTAAGGATCGTCTACCTTGCATGCAAGATCACACACAAAAAGAGAAAAAGAAAATAAAAGATTTGGAGGAGAGGACAAAACCCGGCAAACAACAATTGAAACGAAAAGGTTTGAAGCAAAAAGGCTTAGCTGACTGCGCAGTTCCGATCGGTCGGTTTCCAGTCCGATCGGTCGCTCCAGGCGGCAAGCTCTTCACTCGAAGTCCACTTCAAAGCAGATGGTGCAGACCGATCGATCGGATTCAAGTCCGACCGATCGCTCCAGGTGCCTTACGAGTTGTGTTTTTCGTCAAGAAAAATCCGTTCCAATGCTGCAAAAATACCAGAAAATTGTCAAAAAATTCCTAAAAAGTGTAAAATAAAGAAAGGGAAAAATAAGAAAGATAAAAACCTAACTAAGTAATGAAAATGAGTTAAGAGAAAATCAATTAGTTAACCGTCGAATTCCCTGGCAACGGCGCCAAAAATTGATCACTCGCAAACGTTGTCGTCAAAACATTGCTAACTTCAAGCAAATCTTAAATTTATATCCTTATTCAATCACTAATACTACTACGTAGACTAGTCGTGAAATCCGGAGTCGAACCACAGGGAATTATTAGGAAAACCAAAATCAGTTCTCAAAACTCTTGATCTAAACCAAACACTTCAATGATAGATTGATCTAACTGAAACTATCTAAGAAAGCCAAAGAAAATATTAAGGTTTTAATCAGATGGAAAAAAAAATGTCTTAGGAAATACACAATCCACCCTAGTTTCACCCTTAATCTTCCATAGTTATCATCTTGATCAATTCTCTAAGTATTATGGATCGTATGGCTACAAGTTCACACGAATCCCTAAAAGAAGGTTTTATGTTTCCTACGGCATAACCTATCTTTGTTTGGCATAAATCATCTTTGGTCCTACCATTATCTTAAGTTATTCTACTCCTAATGACCTTAGCATGACTTATCTTCACGTAGCATAGATTATCTCAAAGGTAAATCACAAACGACATGAAAACTATCTCATGAATCTCTATAATCAAGTACAACCATCATGTAGGACTAAGAATACGTCAACGGAACTCTGTTCCTTCAACTCTATAATCATTAAGAACATATTCATGAGATTATACATAGAGAAGTTCACAAAAATCCAACTAAGAAAGATCAAAAGTTACACTAGAGTTTCATGGTATTCCTAAGAACAAGAAATCTAGCCACTCATCTCTTGGAAATCATGAATCGGTGTACAGGATGAAGCCATTGATCCACGCGAAAAGATCACCGTCTTCAAAACCCTAACCTTCTCCTCCAAAAGTGCTCCAAAAGATGCCAATATTCGGCTGAAATAACCCCCTTATGTATTAGAAACCCTTAATCCCAGAATTAGAAGTTATAGCTGAACTTAAACTCTAATTTCCCTAAATTCCGGGTTGCTGACGTCATCAGAGCGATCCATCGGACTCAAATCCGATCCATCGCTCAAGTCGGACTGGGTCTGCCACGTCATCTATTAATTTCAGCTTTTCTCAAATTTTAACTTTCATACTTTTGACTTTGCTTCAAAACTGACGCCAATCTATAGAGAATCTCACAAAGTATTCAACATAAAAGTTGTAGCTCTTGACGTCTTCTTCCATCTGCCAGAATTTCAGAAAATTTGGAGTTCTGTAGAATTTCTGGTGATTTATTTGCAAATAGTCGACGAAGCAGTATTTTTGCAGAATTTAGTGATTTTTGGCCGAATTTCTGATATTTCTTCTCAAATCCTACTTAAACATGAAATCAAGCAATATGATATCAAATACACCCACTCTAGGCTTAACAAAGGTAATTTAAGGGGTTTAATTAGAAATAATTAGTGACTCATCAGAGAGTTGGTGGAATTATTGTATAAATAGATGTTGTACAAGAACCTGTGTCATTGAGTGAGATGATAATAGTAAAATTGTATTAATGTTGAATTTAGAATTGTTTAATTTATTGCTTTAAATTTGTGGTGAAATTGTAAACTACACAGGGTTCAAATTGAGGAAATACAGGGGAGACTCTCGCCGTTTGATTTTAGAAATGAGTTTAGGACCCTCACGTTGATGAGTGCATGAAAGTGCACTCTAAACAACCTTAAAATCATCTCAATTGCTATATCTTCACCCTTAATCAACTTCTTTAGCACTACTTTTATACTTTTATGTGTTTCACATAGTTGTTTGGAAAATGCAGGAAATTGGACCTAAAAGAAGCTGAAAAGAGTATATGGATCAACTTCAAAAATTAATCTGTATCTGCTTATGACGAACCAGATGATGTGCCATATATTCTTGGAAAGCTCTTGAAGTCTAGATTCTGGAGAATTTTACGGTTCGTGATTCCGAGTTTACTAGAGGAAGTTACAACATTTTTCGTACCAGTGCGCAGTGCTGAGTGAATAGTGACGGTCGACCGTCGCATCATCCGTGGCATCGACCGTCGCGCTCGAAAATCCTCACGGTCGACCGTGGAGCTCAAAAATCCTCAAGATCGACCGTATGATGCCACGGTCGACCGTGGCATCGACCGTGGCATTGACCGTCAGCCTCTGTCAAGAAAAACACTTCCGACAGTCGATGCGAAGATCGACCGCCGCTTGTCAAAATAAATTATACATCTCACGGTCGACCGTCAGGGTCTCACGGTCGACCGCCAGATCAGCCAGGGGCGTATAACGGGTTTAAACTTAACCCGAGTTTGCTAATCTTTGGACCCTATAAAGAGGAAAGTTAGGGCAACTAAAAGGGGGACTTCTTGGACGTTTTTGGAGGCTCTTTCTGGGCGTTTTCCAAAGGAAGAAAATGAAGACATCTCCATCCATGGCCGAGTAATCCGTGGGCCTGGCGGACGGATGATCTAGCGAGGATTAGGGTTTCTTCTCCAACAATGGTTCATAGTTTTTAATCTTCATTGTTAAACTCTTTTCTATGTATTGGATCTTCAAATATTATTTTTAGATTATAGATTTCTATGTGGATGATTAATATTATGAATCCAGTCATGCTTCTTTCATGATCTTATAATCCCATAGTCTTCTCTTTTGATTCTCCTACCGAGTCTTGCGAGACCTTTGCTATACATTGCCCGTAGTGACAGCTGGTATTGTATATTCTTAGGGATCTGGGAAGACAAGGTTGGGGCTCTATCCCGTGAAATCTTTGCTATGCATTGCCGATTGTGAGAGTTGGTATTGTGTATTCTTAGAGATCCGGTTAGATAGAGTTAGGGCTTTGTCCCGATGAACTTTTGCTACGCGTTGCCTGTAGTGACAGCCGGTATCGTGTATTCTTTGGTTTGGTTGGATGAAGTTAGAACTATAAAAAGGAAGAACTAATCATAGGAGGAGACATTTATATATTTTATCATATTCATAATTCTATATCTTCCGATTAAGGTGATTGGGATGTGAATCCCTTAACTGAGTATCATATGAACCATTGAGAAGAGAAGAACCTAAATCCGAGTGAAGTGATTCCTGAAGCCTAGCCTCATTCAAACCTTGATTTCTTTCGTTAACTTTATCTCATTATTACATCTACGATCTACTTTCTTAACTTTCTTCGCTCTTGATTGTTTTCAATTCATTGTTATTCGCGTTTCTGGATCTTTCCTGCTTATCTCTCTGTGGGATTCGACCTCTCTTATGCTATACTGCACCGCGACCGCTGTGCGTGACACATTTGAGCGACATCACACGTCTCGGCCCGGATGGGTTTTCTGGATCTTAAGGATTCGACCTCTCTTAAGATCCGGATCTTCCACACTGCGTCGTCCTTCAACTGGTACATTAATTTCTCGTAGAATTTCATCTTCACCTGGGATGATCTACGAAGCCAGTTCTAGGCTATTTCATAAAGACCGACCCCGGGATCTCCATGGCAGATCTCGCTCGGATTCGACAAAAATCTGGGGAAACGGCGGAACAGTTTATCTCCCGTTTCCGTCGAGCCAAGATTAGATGCAAGACTCCCCTCCTCGAGTCCGAGTTCATTAAACTAGCTCAGGACGGGCTCCACTTCAAGCTTCGGAAGAAGTTCAAGGGGATGGTGTTTAATGACCTCTTCGAGCTGTCCGAAAGGGCCTCGAGATACAAGTAGATGCTCCGAGAAGAATCATCTCGGAGGAGAGCTAACATGGTACCTACCACCAGGAGCTCGATGGTCTGGAGGTCGACCAAGTCGAGTTCATAAAAGGCAATACATTGACATGCGAGCCATTAACCCGACTCAATGTCAAGGCCCTTAAGTCGATGCAAAGAGAAACACGTAAGCAAGGATTGCCATGTCGAAGGCACGTGCCATGCCGGGAACCCGCCGGTACAGTACGCATCGTCGGTACGCGCTGTGCCGGACCGATACGCCCCCGTACCGTTCCAAATGAGTGAAATTCACTCGTTTTCAATATCTCCAATTAGCCAAACATAATCTCTTATACCTGAGTAGAGTTAAAACTCTTCACCATTTTATATCCCCAATGTCATAAAAGAACAAGTTAATACATCGTGCTGCACAAGGAGTCCAGAACAAATGACCTTTTCTCTCCATAAGCATCTCGCCCGCCTTCTTAAAGTTTGCGCCATTATCAGTAACAACCTGAATCATTGGAAAGAAAATCATTAGTCTCTAGAAAAAACTAATGGCAAAAATACATGTAATTGCTTACCTGCACAACATATTGTTCTCCAATATCATGTAGTACATCTTTGATCATGCGGTATATGTAGTTTGCGTTGTGAATATCATTTGAGGTATTCACAGACTTCACAAACACGACATTTTTGTTGCAATATACAAGGAAGTTGATGATGGACAACCTCGTGGGACCTGTCCAACTATCACACATCAAAGTCACCCCATAAGCATCTCACTGTGCCTTAAATGTGGATATATACTTGCGAATGTCCTCGACCTCATCATCCAAATATTTGCCTGCTATGTCTTTGGGAGTGGGTGGCTCAATCTCTGAGCCATGTTTTTGGATTGTACTGGTGATAGCTCGAAAATAAGTATTCGCGGCTGCGAATGGAGGTATATGGCTAAAGTGAAACCATTTAGATATGTTGCGCCCTATTGCCTTCTTCTTCTCTCCTTTCCAGTCATCGATCCGTTTTTGTTTGGCATCTTGACCAGGAAATGCGTTTGGATTTATGTCTCTAACATCTACGTTTCTCCTACCTCTGACGTCTGTGCTTGCCGTACCCCTTTGCCTGTGACATCCGAACATACCAAGAAGATAATTCTGTCTGCTAAGCTTTCAGGGCGGGAAATCAGCTCCAGCACCTGATTCGTCAAAGTGTTGTGAACTAGAACCAGCACTAGAACCAACCTCATATTCCGTAGGACCAAATCTGCCCCTTTGTCGTTGAATCTCCTCCCACGCCCATCGATCTTCTAATGACTCGTTCATAGCTGCACAAAATTTTGCTTCTAAATCATCCCCCATACCCTCATAGTCATCAACAACCGGATACTCTATAGCCCGTCTGTCGATCTCTAATTCACATCTTTCGGCTGCCTTTTTCCCCTCCTTTACTACCTCCATCTCATGTATAAGTGCCCTCTTGACCTCCTATGGCACTTTAGTGCATTTCTTCGTGTCTCCTGCAATACCAACCACATGCATTTTCAGTCTGCTCACCCCTCCTCCTTTTCTGATCATACCACAATACTTGCACTTCCAGTGATGTCTGTTTCCATTAACCATCTCTCCATGCTCCCATCCGACATCCACACGCTCCTTGGGTGACATCTCCAATAACACCTTCAAAAACATATAACATTCCAACAGGAAATTCATGAAAATTTTCAAACTTGTTTTTAACACCTTCAAATATGAACAAATACTAGTTTTCTCATTTGTTCACCAATTTGAATTAATTTTGATGTAAAATACAATATTTATCAATTAATATAAAAATTATCGTAAGTAATTAACATAGAAAGTAACATCATCAATTAACGTAAAAATTAACATGAATAAGTCATAAAAAAACTAAATAGCATCATAAAGTAATATAATAACTAAAATGATTATTAACATAAAATTTTAAATTTTCGTATGATACTTTTAATTATTGGACAGTTACCATTATTAGATAAAAAATAATGCTAAAAACAATCATTATTAAATAAAAAAATGTTACTAATTACCATCATTAAATAAATAAATAATATATTATATGAGGCTTATCATTGATAAATAAAAATTAATCATAAATAACATACCGATTTTTATTTTTAGCTTGTCAGCAATCACTCATCCCCCCCTCTCTCTTTCTCTAACTTATTGCACTCACTCACCCCCCTTCTCTCTCCTTCTCTGACTTACTGACCACCTGATCGCTCGCAAACGTCGTCGTTAAAATATTGCAAACTCAATCAAATATTAAATTTATAATCTTTATTCAATCACTACACTACTAGGTAGAATAGCGGTGAAGTCGGGAGTCGATCCACAGGGAAAACGTTGGAAACTGAAATCAATTATCGAAATCCTAAAACTAAGGAAAAGAATCAAAGATAGAATAGAGTTATCTAACTAATAAAAAAAAGAAATAAAAGGTTGATCAATTTGAATCAATAGAGTAGTTACTTAGGAATTACTCAATCCGCCCTAGTTTCATTATTAGTCTTCTCTAGTTATCATCTTGTTCCCTTCTCTCAACATTGTGGATTATATGGCTACAAGCTCACATGAATCCCTAAAAGAAAGTTAATGTTCCCAACGGCATAACCTATTTTTGCTTGGCATATATTGTCTTTGGTCCTACGATTACCTTAAATTATACTACTCCTAATGACCTTGGCACAACCTATTTTCGTGTAGCATAGCTTATCTCAAAGGCAAACCAATAACTTCTTGAAAACCATATCATAAATCTCTACAATCAATCACAGAAATCATGTAGGACTGAAAGTACGTCAAGGGAACTCTGTTCCTTCAACTCTATTAACAATAAAACTATATTCATGAGATCATGCATCGAGAAGTTCACAAGAATCCAACTAAAGAAAAACCAAAACTACACTAGGACTTCATGAATAATCCTAAGTACAATAATTAGCAACTCATCTTTTGGATGAAAGCCATCGGGTTGGAATAAGAAGCTGTCACCGTCCGCATCCTCTCCGTCTTCTTCTTCCTCCTCCAAAGATTGTAAAAAAGATGAGAAATTCGACTGAAATAACCCTTTTATATAGTAGGAACCCTTAATTCCGGAATTAGGAGTTATAGTTGAACTTAAACTCTAATTTCCCGAAATTCCGGGTTGATGACGTCATTGGAGCGATCCATCGGACTCAAATCCGATCCATCGCTCTAGTCGGTCTGACTAGTTCATTAACTGCCATGTCATTAATTCATTAACTGCCATGTCATTAATTCATTTCAGCTTTTATCAAATTTCAGCTTTCATGGATCCAACTTTGCTTCAAACCTAGCGCCAATCTATCCGGAATCTCACAAAGTCTTCAACATGAAAGTTGTAGCTCTTGAAGTCTTCATTCATTTCCCATAATTTCAGAATATTTGGAGGTTTGTAAAATATCTGGTGATTTATGTCCAAACAGTCGACGAAGCAGTCTTTTTGCAGAATTTACTGATTTTTGACCGAATTTCTTGTATTTCTTCTCAAATCCTACTTAAACCTGAAATAAAACAATAGGATATCAAATACACTTACTCTAGGCCTAACAAAGGTAATTTAAGGGGTTTAATTAGGAATAATTAGTGACTTATCACTATCCGACCATCTTCTTCTCTTTCATTTCTCTCCTTATCTTGCTCTGCATGCTGCCCAAAAATTCACGTGTCACCCCTCCTCTCTCTCCTCCCTTTTCTTTACTTTTTCTCCACGTGGCCATTGCTCTCCCCTCTCCTTTTATTTTTTTCTCCCGCAACCCTCTTCACTCCTTACCTACCCCCCGAGATCACGTTCGTGGCTCCTCCTCCCCACATGGCTCCTCCTCTCCTCCGCCTCCGGCCCCTCCCGTCCACCTCCGGCCCCTCCCCTCCGCCTCCGGCCCTCCCCTTCGGCTCCGACTCCCCTCCGGCTCTGGCTCCTCCTCCCCTTCGGCTCTGGCTCCCCTCCGGCTCCGGCTCCTCCTCCCCTTTGCCTCCGTCTCCTCCTCTTCTCCGCCTCATCATCCTCCAGGCTCCGGCTCCTCCCCTCTCTCTTTGTCTCCTCTTTCCCTCCTCCCCTCTCTCTTTCTCTCCTCCCACTTCCTCTGTTTCTCTCCTCTTTCTCTCCTCCCCTCTCTCTCCTCCCTCTTCCTGTGTTCCTCTCTCTCCTCCGGCTCCTCTGTTTTTCTCCTCTTTCCCTCCTCCCCTCTCTCTTTCTCTCCTCCCTCTTCCTCCATTTCTCTTCTCTTTTCCCTCTTTCCCTTCTCCTCTGATCCTTCCCCTTTCTTCTCTCCGGTGTTCTCCTCCCCTCTCTCTTTCTCTCCTCCCTCTTCATCAGTTTCTTCCCTCCCCTCCTTCCCTCTTTCCCCTCCATGTTATAAACCAGTGAAGGTGTCGGTGCAATTAAGTTGTCGATCCAATCATCGAAATCAGCCAAAGAAGCCATCGGTGCAATCATCTGAAGCTGTCGGTGCAATAATCCAAAGCTGTCAGCAAATTGGCGCAATCGTCCATGACGGTACGGTACGTATCAGGTTAATACCGGGCGATACAACTCCGACACCCCCCCCCAAATACTAATTCAGGGGTTTTTTTATCCCGGCAAGCTGCCGGTCCGGTACATACCGGCGGGCACGGATATGTGTCGGGTGGTATGGAAATCCTTGCACATAAGTACTCCTTTCATATAGTCGAAGCCGACAAGATCTTTGATTGGTTGTTGGCTAACAAACACATCCAGCTCCGACATCAGATTCTAGACCCAGAGAAATTGAAGGGAAAGGAATTCTGTAAATGGCATGGGGTGTTAAAGCACTCCACCAACAATTGTGTGGTCTTCAGCAATACAATCCAAGATAGGATCGAGGTCGGCGAACTCAAGTTAGCCGATCCACCTCCTAAAACCAAAGTCGATAGTCATCCTCTCAGCGCATCTTATATTGAAACTAATGTGATTGAAGTACCTGACTTGGTTTCAAAATTGCAGGCAGTGTAGATCGCATCCCGCAACGCACGCTATTGGCAGGTAGCCAATGAGTTGTTCAAACAACTCATGTTGGCTAAGTGGCTCCTTGCCCCGTACTATCCCGATGAAGTTTACAGGGGCAAGTGCATGTGGCATCTATCTGATAGCCACACTACTGACTCCTGTCACGCATTTCACAGCTTCATTGGACAGATGACTACAGAACAGAAGCTGACTCTCAACAACGAGCAGAGTTGAGTCCCACGCATCCCCAAGACAGGACACGTCCTCCCAAAGTCGACCCCAAAACCCACGGCCAAACAGCCAAAGGTCCCTCGCCCGATTCCAGTATGGGATCACCTGTAGGCTCTTCTCGACACGCCCTAGGAAGTGTTCCCACCTCCGACCAAGCAGGCACCATTCATGGGACTACTGGAGTCCGACCTTGAGGCCCTCATTGCTCGATGCTCCTCCACATCGAGCTAGTGAACCAAGATCAAGCCAGTCGAGGTCCCCATCCCAGCAAATCCAGCTAACTTGCCACTCCCAGAGGCATACCCATCCAGGAAACGGATGATTGCTCACCAACCACAACCAACAAGAGCTACTGCCCGACCAACCGGCAACCCAAGTGAGGCTCCACGACCACAACCAGCGAGGGTGTCCTGGAGCCAGCACCGCGCGATGAAGAAGAGGGTCGACCTCTCCCATGGATACAATGTGTCGCGCCCCGACCTGCGAAAGTCCAACCGAGCCGGGCGACGCGAACCAAAACCTAACGAAACGCGGAAAATTTGGCGAGGGTTCCCTTTAACCTATTGGTCTCCCTAACAATTCATCAAAACACCCTCAATTTAAAGACTAAAATTAACGGAACCTAAAATCAAAGATTACAATCCCAAAAGTTTAATATACATATCCTCGAAGAGAGGAAGATTCAAATACAACATTCATACACCCGTAGGAGACTAACTAATTAAGAATTCAAAAGCAATAAAGGATCACCATCTCTCAGACTCCGCCTGGCGCCGCCGCACCGCCGACCAACTACCAACTACCCGATAGGGGCCACCGAAGAGGAGCTAACGCCAGCACCTTCAAAACACAGCCCGGGTAGGAGTGAGCACTAAGCTCAGCAAGGAACGTACACTATGACACACAGAAGGAAGAGGGAAACACAACAGTGTCACCCCCGAGCAAGGCCTGGGAGAATACAGCGGTCCCATAACCCCACCGCGTGTCCCAGTGAGCAGGAAAACAACACTGCTATCTCACATCAGGATGAAGTGAACACTGCTGGCGGGAGTCCACCCCGCTGGGTAAGCATACCCTCTACTCAGGAGACATGGATGACCAGACACCGGCTGCACTTCAACACCCGGCTCGTGGCCAAGACGACCTCTATAATCATCAAGCAACAGGTGTATAAGTCATCTAGGCCTATCATCAAATTCGACCGTACACCAAAATTCAAACCAGGTCCAAACTACCCAACCCCCGGTCCTAGAGCTAAATCCGAGCTTCCAAGCCTCGGAACGGCGACCCACAGATCGCCCAAGCCCCAACCTTATGCAACTAATGCGCAACAAGATGTATGCTATGAACATGAGCATATAAAACAGTTAAGCATGCAACAATATGTGATGATAACATGAACAAGGTCTGGGATCGGCACACGGCCGGCCCGGGGTGGTGAATACATATTTAAGGTCTGGAACTGCTGCAGTTCTACACCACCAACTGCCAGTCAGTTCACTAGCAACCTGCATCAGGAAGCAGCCCCGCAAACAACAGAAGGCAAACCACACAGATAAAGGCCCTCGGCGCACGCCGGCATGTAAGGCTACGGAAAATAGTAGGGCGACTCCCCCATTTATTCTAAACATCCCAGGAGTCATCACTCTCCTGGCTCACCACTACCCCTAATATGGGGCTAACATGCTTAATGATATGTATAATATATAAAGCGGTAAGAAAACCGTACATACCAAGCCCCGCGGGCAAAGCCAATGAAAAACTCCTCTTTGCCACCAAAGGATCGATCTTTTCCTAAGAAAAGATCGATCTTCCAAGTAACAGAGAGCCCCCATTCCTGTCCCTTCCTGTCGAGCCAAAGGAGATCGATCCTTCCTCTCAGGATGATCGATCATCCTCGCGATAGAGAGCATCCTCCTTGTCGCGCCAAGAAAGATCGATCCTTCTCCCAGAAAGATCGATCATCCTCGCGACAGAGGGCATCCCATGCTACCCTGGAACAAAGATCGATCATCTTCACCAGATGATTGATCATGCTCGGGCTCAGCAATACCAACAATGAAGGATCGATCCTTCTCCAAGAAAGATGATCTTGCTGGGTTCTCCAGCAAACCTCCGGCGAGAAATACCATGGAAAACTCTACGAAATCTCACAAAACCTTGGATCTGGTAATACGAAGAATCACGAGTCCAAAACCGGTAAGTGTAACACCCCGGCCCTCCACTGGGCCCCGACCCGCGGGCTCCCGGTCCGACCAGGATCCACCCGAGGGCCCCACGCGACACAATATTGTTCGCTTTTGGCTCTCCTCCGAAAACCGGGCTTCCCCTCCCAACTTCCCAGGAGGTCACCCATCGCTCCAACGCCGAGCACGCTTAACGTTGGAGTTTTCTAACGGATCACTGTCATCACAGCTTTAAAACGCGTTGTGTCTATTAAGGGCTTACTATATACTTATATCGAACCCCGGACCATACCCAGGCGTTGTGGGATTGCTTACCCGGCTACCCGACTCATCCCCGCTTCAGATCAGTCTCATGGATCGATCCAAATGTTCCGGATCGATCCGAACAGCTTCATACCAGCTTCAGATCAGTCTAATCGCAGGCCACGAGAAAAATCACCAAAATTCATAGAAAAATCAGAAAAATACAAAATAAGCTGGAATGGAAAGATAACTCAGAGATCTAAAACTCTTCTGTTCATAATAACCCAAGAACATGCATGTACAAACCGAAAAATACGCCGTACACCGGCTGTTCCTCAAGAACAGAGAAACTGGAAAAATCCAAGTTTAATCATGCTCAAATCCTACTAAATCTCAACCAAAGCTTATGAAACTTAAACCAGAAATTATACTAAGCAAGAGGAAGCCAACCACACAAAGAACAACAAGATCAAACGGCTCGATTTAGAGAAACCCATTAAACAACTCACGTAGGTAGAACACCTACCAGAAACGCAATCCTCGGCTGATTCCCCGCAAACCGGTCACCAACAGAGCTTCAAACCACACCAGGGATCTTCCTCACACCGCCACGGTTCCAACGAGCCTTGGAACACCCAAAACGGTGGCCGGAGGAGGGAGAACGGTGGAGAAGAAGGTTTAGCCGGAAACAGGGGAACCAGAACCGCGGAAAGGAGAAAGAAGAAGGAAGAATAAGAGAAGGAGAAGAGGAAGAAGAAGAAGGAAAGGGAAGGGGAAACCCGGGGAAGGAGGGGAAAAGGGGGAGCAAAGGAGAGAAAGTCTTCTCTCCCCTGACAGCGGAGAGCGACGGTGTTCGCGAATAAAACGTAGATCTCGTGGGGACGAGATCTCCATCTTATTTTCGAGCATATCATTTTTTATTTCAATTTCGTTAAAGGAAATTGCAGGCACCACACCCCTGGATCGCCAAATAGGCAGATCCATCATTTACATCCCCGTAGGGAACACCTCCGATTCTAGATCCGATAAACTTCTTACATTAACAAAGAAGTAAAATAATGTCTGGGTCCGCCACTTTCATTGTCAGGAGTTTGAAGTCACTGAAGTTGGAGGAACGCTATTTGAGTTTTTGTTGCCGGAGCTTTGAGTTCCTTGTTGCCGAAGCTTTGAGTTCCTGTTGCCGGAGCTTTGAGTTTTTATTGGAGTTGGTGAATGCAGCAGGATCCTCAGGGCTGCTGGAGTCCGGAGAATGTCGTCCGAGCATCAAAACTGGTGTTATTCACGCGTCGAAGCTAGTGACGTCGAAGCTTTGTGCTGTCCGAACGTCGAAGGCCGGGCCGTTGAAGCTTGTGTTGTCCGATCGTCGAAGGCTGGGCCGTCCGAGCGTCGATGGAGTGTTGTCCGTGTCAAAGTTGGTCCGCCCGAGCGTCGAAGCTGGTTCGTCGAACCTTGCTCACACGTCGAGCAAAGGGGATGGAGCTCCGCTATTCACCAAGTTTGATCGTGCTGGTTGCTGGAAACAAGGGAATATCTCGTTGGGTATAGGCGTGACGCCCTGCGCTTGAGGCTGCGGACGGCCGTCGAGTTGAGGAGGCATCCAAGCTTTGACGATGGACGGCAACAGGAGAGACCGCGGCGTGGACCTGGCTCGAGGTGTGCTTCACGCTTCACGGCGAGTCGAGGGTCAGATCCTCCAACTGGATCAAAGGGCTACGACGGGGCTCCCTCCTTGGGCTGGCGGCGAGCTCCTTTGGATCCTTCCGGCTGGAACAGAGGATGACGACGGCACTCTTGACTGGCTCAGGGGCGACGACGAGGGGCTCCTCTGGCAGGACGACGAGCTTCGTTGGGTTTCGCCGGCTGGAACAGAGGAAGATGACGAGCTTCTTTGGGTTCCACCGGCTGGAACAAAGGAAGACGACGAGCTTCTTTTGGGTTCAGCCGACTGGAAGGGAGATGACGAGTTCTTTAAGTTCCTCCGGTTGGACGACGAGCTTCGTTGGGTTCCGTCGGCTGGAACAGAGGAAGATGACGAGCTTCTTTGGGTTCCACCGGCTGGAACAAAGGAAGACGACGAGCTTCTTTTGGGTTCAGCCGACTGGAAGGGAGATGACGAGTTCTTTAAGTTCCTCCGGCTGGATGACGAGCTCTTTGGACTGGGTCAGGGACGACGGCGAGCTTTCCTCTGGCTGGACGACGACGACGACCTAGGGCTGGCCCAAGGCCGGCGACGGCGATGGGTTACTCCCTCCGCGTCCAAGCCTTCTCTTCTTCTTTCTTTCTCTGCTACCTTTGTTCTTTCGCCAGCCCTTCTTCCTATTTTCGCTAGCCCGCAGCCTTCTTTTCTATTTTTGCCAGCTCCTCTTCTCTTCCTTTGCTCTTTCGGTGATGGGTTCGGACTGGCTCGAGGAAGACAGCGACGAGGAAGACGATGGGTTCCTCCTTAGGCAGCGATGGGTTCCCTGGCTGGCTCGAAGAGTGGGCGACGGCGATGGAGTTTCCTGGATAAGCGCGGGCGATCTCCTTCTCCTCTCTGTCAGCCTTCTCTCTGTTTTCTCTAGTTTTTGCCAGCCAGCCCGATCTGTTCCACTTCTCCTCTTCTCATAGGAATCGGGGTGTTTGGAGGTCTGTTTGAGAGCTCCGTGAGATATGCAGGAACGTATCATGGGATATCTCAGGGATGTTGAGATTTGATCTCCGGGTGTATCATTAAGAAGCTGAGGTGTTAGGATTGCTTCCAACCATCAGGCGAGGGGGTTGAGATCTGTCGTTTGTTGAGATATGGAGAGGTTAGGATCTCCTAACCATCCAGCTTAGGGAGTTGGGATTTGGCATTTAAATTTCAAATGTCTATTTGAATGTCCCATTTAAATTTCAAGTTCATGTGTGAACTTGTTTGAATTTTGAATATTTATTCAATTTTCAAGTATTTATCTTGAATTTGAATAATTATCCGGCTATTGGACATTTGTCTAAATTTTGAATGTCTTGTTTGAATTTTGAATTTCATGTGATATTTGGAGAATTTACTGAAATATCCCCGGGCATGCCGATTGTAAATTACCAAAATAACCTTTTTATCGGTCATATGTATTTTGGACCGAAATGCCCTCAGGGTAGAGAAAATACCTCTATTTTAGATTTTCACACCCCTGAAGATGTGAAATGACTAAAATGCCCCTTGGGGTTAAATGACCAAAATACCCTTTCGGTCTGGTTGTTTTAGGCGCGACGCATGGCAACGCGACTTTTGTGTATGTCATGGACACGTGCGCGCATTATGTACCGCACGTATGTTTTTGCCGAGATTTGGGCATATTTTAATTTGGACACGATTCATGACGACGCGTCTATGTTGCACATGTCATGGACACCTGCGCGCGCATTATGTGACGCGCATATTTTAGACTTGATGTATGCAAGTCATGAGCGCGCGCATGGCGGGCGCATCGCTCTGGCCGGGACTTAGGCGAATTTGAGTTTAGGTATTTGTTTGGGTTTATTTTGAATTTTCGGATTTTTTTCCTTATTTATTTCAGGGAATTTTCTATATTGCCCCTGATGTTGTGGAAAATTACCAAAACGCCTCTATATTTACACAGCTTATTTAGGATGCCGTCAAAGCTATGTAAATGCTATTTTGGAGTGTAGTGGGAGATTTAGACATGTATTTTGGTCTAAATTCCCAAAATACCCTTGGGTGGGTAAAATTACTAAAATACCCTCATTCCTCCGGCTTGTTTAGGATGCCGTCAAAACCGGGAAAATGTAGGGGATTTGGATGGACTCGACTGTGTATGAGCCAATTTGGATTTAGTGCATGCGGATTCAGCCAGGGGAATTCCGCAAATATTATCGACTTAGCCTTAGCTAAAATCAGTGTCAACAGACGGCCACGACGGGCGTCCTCTCAAGGAAGAAAGACGCCAACATGCTACAGTATTCGGATCGATCCAAGACTAAGTCGGATCGATCCAAGACCTAGCTGGATCTTTCCAACACTAGCTTGGATCGATCCACAGGTCAAAAACCTCCTAAACGGATCTAGTCAAACACAATCATCAATCAGAGGCTGTGTGCGCACACGGGTGAGAAATTAACCAACAAGGCGCAATTTACCAAATTGCCTTTGTGGTCAACAACGAGCTACAGGAATAAAGGGACAGGTCCTCACAGTAAGCATGCTCCAAACTAACAAACATGTAGCAAGATCTAAGCAAAACAAATCACAATCAACTCAAACTCTCAAAAACCGAAAAACAAAGTAGGTAGGAATCCCTACCTAGGCAAGAGCTGCTTTAATCTCAGCTGCTAAGCCTTGGATCGTCCTAAATCTCTCCAAAATCCAGCCGGATCTGAGCTTAAGAACGGCGGATTTTAAAAGTGTACTCACCTCTCATCTCTAAAAGTGTACTCATGATTGAATTTAAACTGGGCTCAGTTGATGATTCAGGAGGAGGAGGTTGAGAGGTATTCTATGGATAATGTGAAGAGTACCTAGGATTTGAATTTGCAAAAGGTTTAGATGGGTACTTGAAATTAGATGCATTAGCTGTATTCATTTGCCCTTAAAAGTTACTTGACTGTTGTGGCTTCCAACTAAAATTAGGATGATTTCTCCAACCTGGATTGTAGGTATTAGAATAAGGGTTGTTATGAGGTTTGGAAAAACCATAAGTTGTATTAACATATTCCTGAACAAAGTCAGGGAAATTGGGAGCTAGATGACAATCAGTGATATGGTGATCAGAATTAAGGCAAAGGGCACAGGTTTCAAGAGAAGTGTTAGGCAATTGTTGAGCAAGAGATTGACCTGTTTTCAACTGGTTTAAATCTTTAGTTAGGAGGGCTATTGTTCGGAGAGACTTTGGAATTCAGAAATTTCATGAATTCCCCGAGAATTACGAACAGTGGTAGACCGACTCCTAGAAACTGAGGCATTGTGTTGTGATTTTTCAGCAAGGTTGTCATACATTTCCCAAAGAGCAGTCCATGACTTACAAAGAACAACACCCCCGCAGCAGGCTTTGACCATTGTCCTATAACGATCATTAAGTCCATTATAAAACGAATGGCCTAATTACCACTCAGGTACCTCATGATGGGGAAACTCTCTAAGAAGATCCTTAAATCTTTCCCGAGCTTCATAAAACATCTCATCTTCATTTTACTTAAAAGAAATAATCATGGTTCGATAGTTTTGAGTTTTAATGATAGGGAAATATTTTTTAAGGAAGGCATCCTGAAGTTGATCCCATGTTGAAATCGAATTTGGAGCTAAGGTTTGGAGCCAATGTTCAGCCTTGTCTTTCAAAGAAAAAGGGAAGAGTTTGAGTCTAAAGGCATCATCATTAAAATGCTGAAGTTTGAACATGAAAAGGATTTCAAGAAAGCTAGCAATGTGTCCATAGAGATCCTCATTCTCATGCCCATAGAAAGAAGGTAAGGCTGTAATCCAGTTATGCTTAATCTAATAATGTGTAGCATTGATGATAGGTGGGTTGATACAAGAAGCATATGTATAAGGTCCATGTAGGAAGTGATTCCTAATTGGGACTTCTCTATTATTGTTATCATTTCCACCCCTACCCATGTTATCATTAGGGTCAATGACATGTTCCTCGTGTTCAGCCATTAAGGATTGCAAGTTGCTTATGAGTTCCTGGTAATTACTTAGAGATTTTTGTCCTAAGGTTCTAGCTGCTCGAAGTGTGGCCTCTATTTCTAGATCCAAAGGTTCCAATGGATTATGTAGGGATCGTCTACGTTGCATGCAAGATCACACAAAAAGAGAAAAAAGAAAACAGAAGGTGCGGAGGAGAGGACAAAGTTTTGAAGCAAAAAGGCTTAGCTGACTGTGCAGTTCCGATCGGTTGGTTTCCAGTCCGATCGGTCGCTCCAGGCCGCAAGCTCCTTCACTCGAAGGCCACTTCAAAGCAGATGGCGTAGTCCGATTGATCGGATTCAAGTCCGACCGGTCGCTCCAGGTGGCTGGCGAGTTGTGTTTTTCTTCAAGAAAAAATCCGTTCCAATGCTGTGAAAATTCCAAAAAATTATCAGAAAAATCCTAAAAAATGTAAAATAAAGTAAATAAAAATAAAAATCTAACTATGCTCAGAAAAAGAATTAAGAGAAAATTAAATCGATACTCCGTTGTAAATCAAAAGATTCCCCTGCAACGGCGCCAAAAATTGATCGCTTACAAACGCGTCGCTAAAAACGTTGCAACCTCAACCAAGATTAAAATTTATAAACCTTTATTCAAAATACTAAACTATGGGGTAGAATAGTGATGAAATATGGGATCGAACCACAGGGAAAACTTTGATTACGAAGGAGAAATCAGAATTAAATCTCGGAACTCTAAATCTGAAGCGAAAAGGATTGCTTTGGGTTTTAGAAACTTATTAATTAAAACTAATTAAGAAAGCGATGTAAAAAGATTGAAATATATTAATGACAGAATACTTAGGGATTACTCAATCCACTTTAGTTTCACTTCCTGTATTTTCTAGTTATCCTCCTGTTTTCTTATCTAGACATTATAGATTCACAACTTTTTAAGCTTACATAAATCGCTAAAAGAAGGAAAGTGTTTTCCAAAGGCATATTTTATTTTCGGTTAGCATAGATTGTCTTCAGAGTAACCTTAGCACAAGCTATCATCACTAAGTATAAAATATCTCATCGGTCATTCACAAACCACATAAAAATCATCCTATAGATCTCTACCATCAATCACCGAAATCAAGTAGGACTAAAAATACGTCAAGGAACTCTGTTCCCTCAACTCTTTTATCATTAAAACCAAATCTATAAGATCATGTCCAGAAAAAAAATACAAGATTCAACTAGAAAAATACAAGGAAGATCTACTAAAGCTTCATGAGATCTCTATGTACAGAAATTAGCCACTCATCTTTGTGATTGAAGCCATAGATTCGATGAAGAACGATTGGGATTTACGCTGTTACTCCATCTTCTCCAGAGAATCCTCCAAACCCTAATTCTCTCTTTTCTCTCTATGTGGACCTCCAATTTTCGGCCAGCAAACACCTTCTTATAGGTGTATTCCCGGAATTAGGGTTTTGGGTTGAGTTGGACCTCTAGTGCAACTCGGATTTCCTGGTTTTATTCTGACAGCCTCTTCCGGTCGTGACTGGGTTCAACCCGTCCGGAATTTGGAAATGTGCTCAACATGAAAGATGTAGATTAGGAAGCGTTCCGTCCTGTCCCGAAGGGTTGACATTATTTCGACTTATCTGGAATATTTGGCGAATTTTCTCTTGAGCATCAACGGATCAGTTTCTTGGCATCTGTTTATCTTCATATTATTAAACACTGCTATTAATTTGTCCAGAATCGCGTATAGTGTCCACATGAAAGTTGTTCATCTTGAAGTCTTCTATAAGTCCTCCAAATTTCAGGAATTCAGAATTTATCTAGAGAATTTGATGAATTTCTTTCAAACTGACAGCGGAGCGGCTTAATTTCCACATATTGGTCTTTTTTTGTATTTTCTAACCTGAATCTTCATTGAACCTGAAATCAATTCACAAACTATCAAATACAAATACTCTCAGGCTAACAAATGTAAATTAAGGGGTTTAAGTATGAATATTTAGTGACTCATCACACCCCTCAACTTACACTTTACTAGTCCTCGAGCAAAGAAAATATAAAAGAAAAGTAATAAATCTAACTAGCCGCTTTCGTAGGTCTCACGGTTGCACTTAGCATGTGCAACAAGCCTTTAAACCCCTGGGTTACCCCAGTGGATAAGTTATAGTCTCCTGAGAGTTTTCATGGATGACACCCACAAACATCAATACATTCCCTTGAATATATCATTTGAAATCAATTATAATATTCATCAACTCTAATGCATGAAATAGAAATAATATCCATGAATAAACCTTTCAACTTATATTCACATAAAAACATAATAAATCAAAACATGTCATAACATATTTCCAACACTTCAACATATTTAATCATAATTAAAGATAACTTTAACACTCCTGTGTGTGAATGGGGTTCAACATGCTTCAGAGCATCAATTATATCTAACCACTTCAACTATTCAAAATCACAATCCTATCCAAGCACATATCTTCCACTTATCACATTGCAATATATGTTTTTTTTTTCCGTAGAAATTTCAACTGTTTTATGCGAACACCACGCTCGTTAGGCACACTGCCCTGTTATTAAGTTGAAAATCCTCATTTTTTCTTTCTTTTTTTCAGAAAATTCAACCATTTTAGACGAACACCACGCTGGCTAGGCACACTGCCCGGTTACTAAGTTGAAAATCCTCATTTTTTTCTTTCTTTTTTTTTCGCATACTCAATATGTGTTCATGTATTTTTTGTGTCATGACATAAAATTATAAACCTATCCTAGTATCATGCTTAGAATCTAATATCAACCCCTTAACATGTGAAAGTGAACATATGCATTAGGATATGTCAAGCTATCCTTAGATTATGGTAGAAATAAGATCATGCATAGCAAAAATTTACTATTTCTTATATGGCATACAAGTCTCAGAATAATTCGTAAGATAAATTTCTAAAACATGCATGTCGCGCCCCGACCCGCGAAAGCCCAACCGGGCCGGGCGACGCGAACCGGAACCTACAAAACACGGAAAACAAAGCAGGCGAGGGTTCCCTCTAACCTATTGGTCTCCCTAACAGTTCACCAAAAGTACCCCCAATTAAAAGACAATAATTTAATGAAACCTCGAACCACAGATTTAAGAACTCAAAAAGATTTAATATACATATCCACGGAGAGGGGGGAGTTCAAATACAACATTACTCCCGTAGGAGACTATCTAACATAGGATGAAAACAGTAAATGATCACCACCTCTCAGACTCCGCCTGGCTCCGCCGCACCGCCGACCAACTGCCCGGTAGGGGCCACGGAAGAAGAACTAACGCCTGCACCTGCAAAACGCAGCCCGGGTAGGTGTGAGTACTAAGCTCAGTAGGGATCTACACTACGACACACAGAAGGCAGAGGGAAACGTAATAGTGTCGCCCTCAAGCAAGACCTGGGTGTATACAGGGGTCCCATAACCCCACCGCGTATCCCTGGTGCCCAGGAGCAGCACACAGTAAGCTCAACAAACACTGCTGACTCACATGCAGGAACCCGACACTGCAGACGGGAAATGGCACCGCTGAGGGGGCCTCTCCACCACTCAAGAGTCTACACAGTGGAACACCGGCTACACCTCAGCATCCGACTCGTGGCCGACACGACCTCTACAATCATCAAGCAACTAGTGTACCAGTCATCAAAGCCTATCATCGAATCGACTGGACACCACAATTCAAACCGGGTCCAAACTACCCAACCCCGGTCCTAGGGCTAAGTCCGAGCTTCCAGCCTCGGGACGGCGACCCACAGATCACCCACGCCCTAACCAATGCAACTAATGCACAACAGGGAAATGCATGCTATGAACATACATAAATAAGAAGCAAAGCATGCAACAGTATGACAGGGCATCATATAAGTCTACTGGATCACTGCAGCCGATCCGCAGCGGGTCCCGGCATTACGACAGTACCAATGCAACTACCAACCGCTGCTAGCCGATCCGCAGCGGGTCCCGGCATTACGACAGTATCACGACCGTCAACCGCGAACTCCTGCAACGGGAAGCAACTCTGAAAACCGCTGAATGAACAGTAAAGAATATAATATCATATTCCAAAATATAATATTATATTCAAAAACCCAAAACCTCTACTTAGGGGCTAATTGATCCCGTCGATCTGATATCCAAACGACGTCAGATTCAAGATCAAACTTAGCCATCAGTAGGTGTATAAACCAGGAGAAACATATCCAAAATTCATAATCATCCAACGGTTGGATTAACGGGAAAACCCTAATCAAATCGCTAATCAAACTAACTTACTAATTAATTGCTGCAACGTAGCCCTCTAGTAAACAATTCGTAACAAATCGTACCAAAATCGAAAAAATATGAAATCAGTTGGGTTAGAGAGTAGATTCAAAGATCTACAACTCTTATGTTCATCACAACCCAAGCTCACGTACACGCCGGCCGGAAAACACGCCGCAAGCCGGCTGTTCTTCAAGAACAGCAGAAAACCGGAAATCCGAGATTAATCATGCATAAAACCTACTCAAATCTCTACCAAATATCATTAAACTTATATCAGTAATTCTACTAGGCATGAGGAATCTAACAACACCAAGATCAACAAAATCCAACGGTTAGATCTAGAGAAAACTCGAAAACAACATCAGTAGGTATAAAAATACCTAACAGCGCTTTCCTCGGCTGATTCCCCGCGAGTTGATCACCAACAAGGTTCCAAACCACTTCAGGGATCTTCCTCTCGTTGCCACGGATCCAACGAGCCTTAGAACACCCAAAATGATGGTCGGAGGAGGGAGAACGGAGGAGATGAAACTCGCTGCCGGAAACAGGGGAAGGAAGCAGAGCTTTCGGGAGAAGAAAGAAGGAAGAAGAAAGGAGGAGAAGGAGGAGGAGAAGAGGAAGAAAAAGAGGGAAATGGGGAAGGGGAAAGCCGGGGGAAGGGGAGAAAAGAGAAAGAAGGGGAGGGAAAGTCCTCCCCCTCTGACATGAGAGAGCGACGACCAACGACGGCCGTCCTCGCGAAGCAGAAAAGCCACCGACGCGAGTCCGATCGGTCGCTCCAAGGAGCGATCGATCGCTCCCGCCCCGGATCGATCCCAACACCAAGTCGGATCGATCCGACCGGGTCAAACCCACCGACTCGCTCACAAATCCGATCGATCGTTCCAAGGAGCGATCGATCGCTCAAGGGTCGTCAGCTGCCCAAAGGCAAGCTTCCGCGCACCCGAGCTGGGATCTTCCGATCCCGGTTCCACCTAGCCATTCTAAACAAGCATTAACACAAACAAGGCCAGTGCGTGCACACGCGGGTGTGAAACAAACCAACAAGGCGTAATTTACCAAATTGCCCTTGCGGTCTACAACGAGCCACAGGGGTAGAGGGGCAGGTCCTCACAATGCACCTTTGTCAAATAATATCATAATTTCATTCTTTTGATATAGTTCAAGGGATGTATAATATTTGGTTACCAGAAGAAAAAAGATATGAGCAAGAAATTTATGAATACTACCCCCTACTTAAATGTAATTGTCCCCAATTACACTAAGTCATAAACGAAAGCATAGAAAATCGGGTAGAGATAACCGTAATTTAGGTACAAAATAGCGCTCCCTCATAAATACAAAAAAAATCACCGCCATTGGCAATAAACTTTATTCCTCCCAAGCATAACCTGCCAAAGAATTACATACCTTTCCCAAAAGATCAAATATAACTCATGAAAGTTCAAAAAGGTACTAGAATGAGAAAAAATTTCAGCAGAGTTTCCTTTGTATTTTCATGATATATTAATCTGTACAATCATTCATCCACATAAATTGAAATATAAACATCAAATCTTAAAATACATCGAAGCATCCATGCACAACACAAAAAAGTATTCATCATCCCAAAATTTCATCCAGATTAAAGATCGAGACCGCCCGATTTGAAATCGAAGCTCTGTAGCATATGGATCGTGTTCTGTAGCAGTTGGACGGCTGAGAGCTCACCGGTGAAGGATCAATGGTGAAACCTCATCGCCGGAGGATGGGAAGGGTACAGGAAGAATCATAGATGCTTGAGGAGGTCTCCAGTGAGCTCTGATCGAAGAATCGAGGCCTCCAGGTAACAGATCGGAGGTGAACGGCTCGGAGGAAGACGATTGCCGAAATTGGATTCTGATGATCGGAGCTCCAATCAAGGATGGTACGGGGTGAGGAAGGATCGTGGAGGTATGGGGAAGGGTCCTATGGTACTGGATTGATGAATTGAGCTTCCAGACGGTGGAATGAAGGTGGTCGGAGTGGTGGTTTCGTCGAAGCTTGAAGCCGAGGATCCAAGCGGCAAGGAAAGGATTTGACGGTGGCAGAAGCTTCGTGGTGATCGGAGGAAGCTTTTGGAGGTATTTGGGAGCAATGGGCAGCCATGGATGAAGGTGTCGACGACGGCCGAGGGGCTTGCCGGCTTCGGAGGAGAAGGTTTCGAAGGAAGAGGAGGATGGAGTTGAAGAGGTGGAAGGTTGGCGGAGGTTATGGTACTGGTTTGGAGGGATGAGGGCGGCCGAAGAGACGGCGATGGGCGGTGGGTGGTGTAAGCTCTGGGACGAGCCGACGAGCCGTGATCAAACAACGAAGCGGGAGGAGAGAGGAAATGGAAGAAAAATCCAAAAAAAAAGAAGAAGACATGGAAAAAATTCTAAAAATTAAGAAAAATCCTAAACACTAGAAAGAACTCCTAAAAACTGGGTTGCCTCCTAGCAAGCACGTAATTTTACGTCTTTCACTCGACGCCTCAAAGAAGGTCAGTTATAGCATGGATCCATCAGCTTGACGGACTCAATCACCTCACCGTGAACAATATTCTCCACATAATGTTTTAATCTATGCCCATTAACAGTGAAAATTTCATTCGTGTGTGGATGCCGAATCTCTATAGCACCATATGTAAATACTTTATTTATAATAAAAGGCCCAGACCATCTAGAACGTAATTTACCTGGGAAAAGACGCAATCTAGCATTGAAAAGCCAAACTTTCTGCTCGACAGCAAAAGTCCTCCGTGAAATATGTTTATCATGGAAGGCCTTTGTTTTATTTTTATAAATTTTGGAATTCAAATATGCCTCATTGTGAATTTCCTCAAGTTCACATAAACTCAGTTTCCTATGTGTTGTGACGGCATTAGCATCAGTATTTAGCTTTTTAATTGCCCATATAGCTTGATGTTCTAATTCTACGGGCAAATGATAGGGTTTACTAAACACTAATCGATATGAGGACATACCAATAGGCATTTTATAAGCCGTCCTATACGCCCACAGTGCATCATCGAGCTTAGTGGCCCAATCTGTGCGATGAATACGAACAGTTTTCTCTAATATGCGTTTTATTTCCCGGTTAGAAAGTTCTACCTGACCACTAGTCTGGGGATGATAGGGAGTGGCCACCTTATGTGTGATAAAATACTTCTTAAAGAGGGATGCAAAGTGCTGATTATTAAAATGAGAACCACCATGGCTAATGATCGCACGAGAACAACCAAATCGAGAAAAGATGTTACTTTGAAAAAATTTAATCATGACTTTATGATCATTCGATTTGGTTACTACAGCTTCTACCCATTTAGAAACATAGTCAACAACTACAAGGATATACTAAAAACCAAAAGAAGGTGGAAAGGGACCCATGAAATCAATACCTCATATATCAAAATATCGACAACTAAAATCGGCGTCTGAGGCATCTTATTCCTACGAGAGATATTTCTAGTTTTCTGACATCAAATATAGGATTGGAAAAAATTATGAGAATCCTTAAAAAATATAGGCCAATAAAATCCACTTTGTAAAACTTTTGCAGCGGTTTTCTTTCCTGAGAAATGACCACCACATGCATGTGTATGACAGAAAATGAGAATATCATGAACTTTAGACTCGGGCACACACCTACGGATAACTTTGTCAGAGCAGTGCTTAAATAACTCAGGGTCTTCCCATATATAATATTTAATCTGAGAAAAGAATCTGTCTTTGGTATTTTTAGACCAAGAGTCAGGAAGCTTGTCAGAAATAAGAAAATTAACTATATGGGCGTACCAAGGCCGTGAAAGATGAGTCACCTGAAAGAGATGCTGGTCTGGAAAGGAGGTATTAACAGGAGTGTTATCAAGAATGTGTTCTAAAGGAATGCGAGACAGGTGATCAGCAACTACATTTTCCGAACCTTTCTTATCCCTAATCTCTAGATCAAATTCTTGCAAAAGCAAGATCCATCGAATCAGTCTAGGTTTGGCAGCCTTTTTAGCTAAAAGATATCGCAGAGCAGCATGATCTGTATAGATAATGATTTTGGAGCCTAGGAGGTAGGAACGGAACTTTTCCAATGCAAAGATTATTGCTAATAATTCCTTCTCAGTAGTCGTATAATTTAATTGAGATTCAGAGAGGGTCTTACTAACATAATAAATCACATGTGGAATTATATTTACTCGTTGTCCTAACACAGCTCCTATGGCTGAATCAGAGGCATCGCACATCGGTTCAAAAGGTAGGCAATAATCAGGTGTATGAACGATAGGTACGGTAGATAGTAAATCACGAATGGTCTTGAAAGCAGTCAAACATGCATGATCGAAGACAAAAGGGACATTCTTGGCTAGCAATTCACACAAGGGTCGTGAAATTTTACAAAAATCTTTGATAAATCGATGGTAGAATCCCGCATGACCTAGAAAAGAGCGAATCTGACGCACATAAGTCAGTGGAGGTAATTTAGAAATTAACTCAACTTTAGCCCTATCAACTTCTATACCACGTTTTGAAATAATATGACCTAACACGATTCCTTCTTGAACCATGAAGTGACTTTTTTCTCAACTAAGAACAAGATTAGTTTCAATGCATCGATCAAGAACTTTAGAAAGATTGTCTAAACAGGATTCGAAAGAATTTCCAAACATTGAAAAATCATCCATAAAGACTTCAAGAAATTTATCAATCATATCAGAGAAGATGGCCATCATGCACCTTTGAAAAGTCGCAGGTGCATTACAAAGACCAAAAGGCATCTTACGGTAAGCAAAAGTACCAAACGGGCAAGTAAAAGTAGTCTTCTCTTGATCTTGAGGATCAACTGCAACTTGGTTATACCCTGAATATCCATCTAGAAAACAATAATAACTCTGCCCGGAAAGTCTTTCTAAGATTTGATTAATGAAAGGAAGAAGGAAGTGATCTTTTCTAGTCAAAGCATTAAGTTTCCTATAATCAATACAAGCACGCCATCCCGTGGTCTGGCACATTGGGATTTGATCACCATTCTCATTTTCTAAAACTATTAAGCCTGATTTCTTAGGGACGACTTGTGTAGGGCTGACCCACTGGCTATCAGAAATTGGATAAATAATACCGGCATCTAAAAGTTTTACCACTTCTTTCTTCACCACCTCTTTCATATTAGGATTAAGGCGGCGTTGCATTTCTCTAACGGTTTTAGATTCATCCTCGAGATAAATCTTATGCATGCAAATTGAGGGGTCAATACCTTTCAGATCAGCCACTAACCAACCTATGGCTTTCCTATGTTGTTTCAGAACCTCTATAAGTTGACTCTCCTGATCGTTTGAAAGTGAAGAAGAGATGATGACAGGAAGAGAGGAATCTGATCCTAGAAAAACATATTTTAGTGTTTTAGGCAGTGGTTTTAATTCTAAATCAGGTGGTGCTTCCAGTGAAGAAGGTGCAGGAGTAGCAGAGAGAGGTGACAAGGGTTCAACCATCCAAAAAATAGTTTCAATCTTCGTTGTGTCAAGATCGATTGATCGGTCGTCCGACATATCGATCGGTGTATCTGAGATGTGTGTTTTGATGTCATCTTTTGATGGTGCAATTTCTAAATTAACATCATCATCACTATCAGAGTCATAATCATGCAGACTATCAGATAATTCATTAGAAATCATTGCCTGTGATCTACCATCAATACATTCAGTCAAAATATCAACATTATAACATTCATCATTTCATCATCTTGCTCAGGCAAGCATGCAGTTTTAAAAATATTTAATTGAACATGCATATGTCCAAAGGAAACATCCATCACACCAGTTCGACAATTTATGCAGGCATTAGCAGTGGCCAAAAAGGGACGTCCTAGAATAATGGGTACAGTCTTTTTACAGTGGACAACAGGTTCGATATCTAAGACAACAAAGTCAACAGGAAAGAAGAAATTATCCACTTTTACTAAGACATCTTCTAAAATATCTCTAGGTGTCTTAATGGACCTATCAGCTAATTACAAGATCACTGGTGTTTGTTTAAGTTCTCCCATCCCAAATTCCTTATAAAGGAAATATGGCATAAGGTTAACACTAGCGCCTAAATCAAGATGGGCACCATCAATATGGTAGTCTCCTATATAACAAGGAATGGTAGGGGTACCAGGATCTTTTAGTTTGAGAGGTGTATCTATATAACAAGGTATGGTAGGGGTACCAGGATCTTTTAGTTTGAGAGGTGTATCATGTTTAAAAATCGAACTGACTTGCTCGGTAAGAAAGATCTTTTGATAAACTTTGGATTTAGCTTGGCGTTTATGGGTACGCAGATCCTTAAGAAATTTGGCGTAAGAAGGAATCTGTCTAATGGCATCAAGAAAATGTATGTTGATTTTGACCTACTTAAAGGTTTCAAGGATTTCATCGGCAATTTTTTCGGATTTTATGGTTGAAGAAGGGTCTTTAAGGCCTACAGAAAAATGCACTTTAGGAATATATTAAGCTGGCCAGTATCAAAGAAAAAGAGAAGAGTTTGAGTCTAAAGGCATCATCATTAAAATGCTGAAGTTTGAACATGGAAAGGATTTCAAGAAAGCTAGCAATGTGTCCATAGGGATCCTCATTCTCACGCCCATAGAAAGAAGGTAAGGTTGTAATCCAGTTTGGCTTAATCTCATAATGTGTAGCATTGATGGTAGGTGGGTTGATACAAGAAGCATAGGTATAAGGTCCAGGTAGGTAGTGATTCCTAATTGGGACTTCTCTATTATTGTTATCATTTCCACCCCTACCCATGTTATCATTAGGGTCAATGACATGTTCCTCGTGTTCAGCCATTAAGGATTGCAAGTTGCTTATGGCTTCCTGGTAATTACTTAGAGATTTTTGTCCTAAGGTTCTAGCTGCTCGAAGTGTGGCCTTTATTTCTAGATCCAAAGGTTCCAATGGATTATGTAGGGATCGTTTGCCTTGCATGCAAGATCACATAAAAAGAGAAAAAAGAAAATAAAAGGTGCGGAGGAGAGGACAAAACCCGGCAAATAACAATTGAAACGAAAAGGTTTGAAGCAAAAAGGCTTAGCTGAATGTGCAATTCCGATCGGTTGGTTTCCTGTCCAATCGGTCGCTCCAGGCCGCAAGCTCCTTCACTCGAAGGCCATTTCAAAGCAGATGGTGTATTCTGATCGATCGGATCCAAGTCCGACCAGTCGCTCCAGGCGGCTGGCGAGTTGTGTTTTTCTTCAAAGAAAATCCGTTCCAATGCTGCAAAAATTCCAAAAAATTGTCAGAAAAATCCTAAAAAATGTAAAATAAAGTAAATAAAAATAAAAATCTAACTATGCAC
The DNA here is from genome assembly GCA_963920575.1 of Narthecium ossifragum. Taxonomy (NCBI): domain Eukaryota; kingdom Viridiplantae; phylum Streptophyta; class Magnoliopsida; order Dioscoreales; family Nartheciaceae; genus Narthecium; species Narthecium ossifragum. Next base: position 8,098,204 of record OY986970.1, read on the forward strand.
AGAAAAAGAATTAAGAGAAAATCAAATTGATACTCCGTTGTAAATCAAAAGATTCCCCGGCAACAGAGCCAAAAATTGATCGCTTACAAACGCGTCGCTAAAAATGTTGCAACCTCAATCAAGAATAAAATTTATAAACCCTTATTCAAAATACTAAACTATGGGGTAGAATATTGATGAAATACGGGATTGAACCACAGGGAAAACTTTGATTACGAAGAAGAAATCAGAATTAAATCTCGGAACTCTAAATCTGAAGCGAAAAGGATTGATTTGGGTTTTAGAAACTTATTAATTAAAACTAATTAAGAAAGAGATGTAAAAAGATTGAAATATATTAATGACAGAAAACCTAGGGATTACTCAATCCACTTTAGTTTCACTTCCTGTATTCTCTAGTTATCCTCTTGTTTTCTTATCTAGACATTATAGATTCATAACTTCTTAAGCTTACATGAATCCCTAAAAGAAGGAGAGTGTTTTCCAAAGACATATTTTATCTTCGATTAGCATAGATTGTCTTCGGAGTAACCTTAGCACAAGCTATCATCACTAAGCATAAAATATCTCATCGGTCATTCAAAAACCATATAAAAATCATCCTATAGATCTCTACCATCAATCACTGAAATCAAGTAGGACTAAAAATACGTCAAGGAACTCTGTTCCCTCAACTCTTTTATCATTAAAACCAAATCTATAAGATCATGTCCAGAAAAAGAATATAAGATTCAACTAGAAAAATACAAGGAAGATCTACTAAAGCTTCACGAGATCTCAAGTACAGAAATTAGCCATTCATCTTTGTGATGGAAGCCATAGATTCGATGAAGAACGATTGGGATTTACGCTGTTACTCCAACTTCTCCAGAGAATCCTCCAAACCCTAATTCTCTCTTTTCTCTCTATGGGGACCTCCAATTTTCGGCCAGCAAACACCTTCTTATAGGTGTATTCCCGGAATTAGGGTTTTGGGTTGAGTTGGACCTCTAATGCAACTCGGATTTCCTGGTTTAATTCTGACAGCCTCTTCCGGACGTGACTGGGTTCAACCCGTCCGGAATTTGGAAATGTGCTCAACATGAAAGATGTAGATTAGGAAGCGTTCCGTCCTGTACCGAAGGGTTGACATTATTTCGACTTATCTGGAATATTTGGCGAATTTTCTCTTGAGCATCGACAGATCAGTTTCTTTGCATCTGTTTATCTTCATATTATTAAACACTGCTATTAATTTGTCCAGAATCGCGTACAGTGTCCAACATGAAAGTTGTTCATCTTGAAGTCTTCTATAAGTCCTCCAAATTTCAGGAATTCAGAATTTATCTGGAGAATTTGGTGAATTCCTTTCAAACTGACAGCGGAGCGGCTTAATTTCCACACATTAGTCTTTTTCTGTATTTTCTAATTTGAATCTTCATTAAACCTGAAATCAATTAACAAACTATCAAATACAAACACTCTTAGGCTAAAAAATGTAAAATAAGGAGTTTAAGTATGAATATTTAGTGACTCATCAGTCCTCACATCCTAATTCCCTTAAAGGAAATCTCGTCCCGAGATTCGACAAAGGTAGGACTCGGAAACAGAAAGAACTACACTAGAAGACATGACAAAAGGTACATCGAGAAGAAAACAACCGTGGAAACTCCTACCGCATGCACGCCTCGTGCTGCTAGGTCATCTTCTCGGCGCCTCTGTGCCTCTAGAATACCTTGACTAAGGGAAATCGTCTTGCCCCGCAAGACCTGATCCCTCCGGTCAAGTACTCGAACCGGCTGCTCAACAAAGCTCGCGTCTGCCTCAAGCTCAATGTCATCCTCCCTGATGACATGAAACGGTTCTGGATGATACTTCCTCAGCATCGACACGTGGAAGGTCGGGTGCACAGCTGACATGTGCTGAGGAAAATCCAGGCGCTAAGCTACCTCGCCGATCCTCTCTAGGATCTCGAACGGCCCGACAAATCTCGGCACCAACTTGCCACCTCTGCCAAACCTGACGGACCCTCTGTATGGTGATGCTCGCAAGAACACCATGTCGCCGACTGCAAACTCTAACGGTCGTCGCATCTAATCTGCATAACTCTTCTGCCAGCTCTGAGCCGTCAGATGTCTCTACCTGATCTGCACTAGTCACTCTGACGACCGCCTGGCGAGGTCTAGACCGGAGAGTGAAGCCTCTCCAACCTCTGTCCAGCACACTAAGGAACGACACGACCTACCGTACAACGCCTCGAAATGTGCTACTCCAAGACTGGACTGGTAGCTGTTGTTGTAGGCGAACTCCACCAAGGGAACGTGCTCCTCCCAGCTGGCTCCAGCATCGAGGACACATGCTCTCAGCATGTCCTCCACGATCTAGATTGTCTCTCTGACTGCCCGTCTATCTGCAGATGGAAAGCCATACTGAAAGTCAGGGGTGTGCCAACTGCCTTCTAAAAGCCTCGCCAGAATCTGCTGGTGAACCAGGGGTCACGATCTGACACGATAGAAATTGGAACTCTGTGTAGTCTGACCACCTCTCTGACGTACAAACTGCCCAACCTGTGCAAGCCCGAACTCACACTTGGAAGCCTTGGCATATAGCCGATGCTCCTAAAGTAGCTGCAACACTGTCGCCAACTGTCGCTCGTGCTCCTCCTCTAACTGAGAGTAGATCAGAACGTCATCGACGAACACCACCACGAACTGATCTAGGAAAGGCCGGAAGATCCTCTGCATGAGATCCATGAACGTTGCTGGTGCGTTCGTCAGCGCAAACGGCATCATCATGAACTCGTAAAGGTCGTACCGAGTCCAAAAAGCCGTCTTCGGGATGTCGCAATCCCGAACCCTCAACTGGTGCTAGCCGGTGCGGAGGTCGATCTTCGAGAACACTGAAGATCCTCGCAACTGGTCAAACAGGTCATTGATCCTCAGCATCGGATACCTGTTCTTCACCGTCACCCTGTTGAGCCACTTGTAGTCTATGCAAAGTCGAAGGGTACGATCGTTCTTCTTTGCGAACAACACTGGCGCCCCCCAGGGAGATATGCTGGGACGGATGAAGCCTCTGTTGGTCAGCTCATCCAACTGGGTGCTCAACTCACTCTGCTCTGCTGGTGCCATCCTAAAAGCTGGGAAAGAGATCGGTGTGGTACCTAGTACTCGGTCGATCTCAAAATCGACCTCTCTGGGCGGTGGAAGCCCTGGCAACACCTCGGGAAAAACGTCGGTGAAGTCGTACACGATCCTAGGAAAACTGCTCTGCTGCACTCCCTCAAAACCAAACAGGGACAGGCTGGCCAACAAGGCTGAAAGCTCGCTGCCACGCCTCCCCACACCACAAGCAAAGGAATCGGCTGAGAACCGATTCCCCAACAACACAAACTGTGTCCTGTCGGGTGTCCATGCGACCATCCTCCACCGACCACAGTCCATGATAGCTCGGTATGCTGCTAATCAGTCCATACCGAGTATCACATCGAAGCCCGTCATGTCTAGCACTCGCAGGTCTAGACAGACACGGAGGCCTCCAACCTCCAAAGAACAAAGATCGACAGACCCGGTCTACCATGGTTGTCCCGCCGATCAGTGAGTCTACTGACTGTGCCACCCCTAGCCAACTCGTCTCTAATCCTAACGATGCCACACACATGCTAGCAACATAGGAATGAGACGCCCCAGAGTTTATCAGCACATCTACTAAAGAACTAGGAAGCTGAAAGGTACCTCTGAGCACGGATGGCTCTGCCACTGCCTGTTGGTACTGCTATGGTGGCTGGTAAAGCTGAACGATGTCTGGTTGCTCACGCTCTAGGAGAGCAAACACACACCCCCACTGGAGCAACTCGGTCTAGCCCCTGATTCGCGCCCACCACTGCTTCCTTGCCAAGCACCGGACCCTCCGCCTCTACTACCCTGCAGCATAGCGTCCCGCGCTCCTCGCAGGTGCCAGTCTCTATGAAAGTGTCCCTGCTACCCACACTAAAAACTCGTGATTGAAGCGCTACCAGGCTGCTGACCCAGGCCTCCCCCTGACGGAGCCTGCCCAGACGGCTCGACCGTCAGGAGAAACTGGCCTATTGAGCTACTAGGCAACTGCGGCTGGAACTGCTATGGGCGCGGCGACTACTACTGGAAGTGTCACGGACATCGCTGCTGGCCTCTGCCAAATCCCCCTCATAACTGGGGTCTCTGTGGTGTATTAGTAGAGACTGTCAGTGGAACTGCCCAGCGCCTCTCATCCTGCAACTACGCCTCCACTACCAAGGTGCAGTTCAGAACTGCTGCGTGCCTCTGGAAACGGTTGGAACACGTCTGCTGTCTGATCTACAATCGAAGCCCCCACTCGAGTTGTCGTGCCCTGGCCATCAGATCTGCTGCTGCTGCCCCCGCAAAACGGACCAGATGAGTAAACCGGGTGGCATACTGCTGCACAAAGTGAGTACCCTGATGAAGGGACTGGTACTCGCGGGACAGAGCGTCACGCGTACTCTCCGGGAAGTCCGCGTCCAAGAACAACGCTCTGAACTCCTCCCACATCGGCTCCTCTCCGCCACTAGTGTACTGGGCGGTGCACCACCAGTCAAGAGCGTCTCCAACGAACTGGAACGCCACGAGGGTGACCCAGATCTGGTCATCCTCGACGAAGAGAGTGTCGAGAACACGCGTGACTCCTCAGAGCCAGCCGTCTGCTGTGATCGGATCTCCAATCTCACCGCTGAACCTAGGCGGGTTCAGCCGCTGGAAATCCATCATGACCGCCATCGCGACCCGCCCATCGACCGGAACGAGGACTCCCTCGGCGAGAAGGGCCTCCTCCCGTGTGATCGAAACCGTCGCTGGTGATGGCTCAGTCCGTCGATCTCGTACCGTCCTAGCGGGAACCACCCTGCTCGGTCAGGCGGGGCGACCGAGTCGTGCCCCGCCCCTATCGATAACCAAGGGCCGGTCTCAAATTCCTGCCATCTACGCAATCACCAACAACAAATGAGTATCCACTCGTCCGAAACCGCAAAACAAGCAACACAGCGCTAAAGCGAAAAGCACAACACATCAAAAGGAGCATGGACGGATGTTCTAAACATAGAACTAACCCGCTCCACACTCAAACTAAACCGAATCCTGATCCTAACCCTAGGATCTACAACCTATGCTCTGATACAAAGCTTTCGCGCCCTGACCCGCGAAAGCCCAACCGGACCGGGCGACGCGAACCGAAACCTAATGAAACACGGAAAATTTGACGAGCGTTCCCTCTAACCTATTGGTCTCCCTAACAATTCATCAAAACACCCTCAATTTAAAGACTAAAATTAACGGAACCTCAAATCAAAGATTACAATCCCAAAAGTTTAATATACATATCCTCGAAAAGGGGAAGATTCAAATACAACATTCATACTCCCGTAGGAGACTAACTAACCAAGGGTTCTAAAGCAATAAAGGATCACCTCCTCTCAAACTCCACCTAGCGCCGTCGCACCGCCTACCAACTTCCTAGTAGGGGCCACCGAAGAGGAGCTAATGCCTGCATCTGCAAAACGTAGCCCGGGTAGGAGTGAGCACTAAGCTCAGCAGGGAAACTACATTACGACACACAGAAGGAAGAGGGAAACGCACCACTATCGCCCCCGAGCAAGGCCTGGGTGAACACAGGGGTCCCATAACCCCACCGCGTGTCCCAGTGAGCAGGAAAACAGCACTGCTGTCTCACAGCAGGACGAAGTGAACTCTGCTGGCGGGAGTCCAACCCGCTGAGTAGGCACCCGCTATTCAGGAGACATGGATCACCGGACACTGGCTGCACCTCAGCACCCAGCTCGAGGCCAACACGACCTCTACAATCATTAAGCAAAATGTGTACAAGTCATCTAGGCCTATCATCAAATTCGACTGTATACCAAAATTCAAACCATTTCCAAACTACCCGACCCCCGGTCCTAGGGCTAAATCCGAGCTTCCAAGCCTCGGGACGGCGACACACAGATCGCCCACGCCCTAACCTTATGCAACTAATGCGCAACAAGATGCATGCTATGAACATGAGCATATAAAACAGTTAAGCATGCAACAATATGTGATGATAACATGAACAAGGTCTGGGCTCGGCACACGGCCGCCCCGGGGTGGTGAATAGATATTTAAGGTCTGAAACTGCTGCAATGGTACACCACCAACTGCCAGCCAGTTCACCAGCAGGCTGCAACGGGAAGTAGCCCCGCAAACAACAAAAGGCAAACCACACAGATAAAGGCCCTCGGCTCACGCCGGTATACAAGGCTTTGGAAAACAGTAGGGCCACTCGACCATTTATTCTAAACATCCCAGGAGTCATCACTCTCCTGGTTCACCACTACCTCTAATATGGGGCTAAAATGCTTAATGATATGTACAATATATAAAGCGGTAAGAAAACCATATATACCAAGTCTCGCGGGCAAAGCCAATGAAAAACTCCTTTCTGCCACCAAAGGATCGATCTTTTCCTAAGAAAAGATCGATCTTCCAAGTAACAGAGAGCCCCCCTTCCTGTCGAGCCAAAGGAGATCGATCCTTTCTCCCAGAAAGATCGATCATCCTCACGACAGATGGCATCCTCCTTGTCGCGCCAAGGATGATCGAATCCTCACGACAGAGGGCATCCCATGCTACCCTGGAACAAAGATTGATCATCTTCACCAGATGATCGATCATGCTCGGGCTCAGTATGACCAACAATGAAAGGTCAATCCTTCTCCAAGAAAGATATATCTTGTTAGGTTCTCCGATGAACCTCCAGCGAGAAATACCGTCGGGAAACTTTACCAAATCTCACAAAACCTTGGGATCTGGTAGTACGAAGGACCACGAGTCCAAAACCGGTAAGCATGCTATAAACTAACAAACATACAGCAAGATCTAAGCAAAACAAATCGCAATCAACTCAAACTCTAAAAACTTGGAAAACAAAGTAGGTAGGAATCCCTACCTAGGCAAGAGCTGCTTCAATCCTAGCTGTTAAGCCTTGGATCGTCCTCAATCTCTTCAAAATCCAGCCGAATCTGAGCTCAAGAACGGCGGATTTCAAAAGGATTCAAGGAAGAAGGTTACGTCCATTTTATAGACAAATGAACCGACCTATGAATGATCGATCTTTCCCTGAGGAAAGATCGATCCTTCATGACGATCGCGCCTTGACTTTCTGACATCTAAAGATCGATCTTCTAGCAAGGAAAGATCGATCCCTTAGGTGCAGAAAGCTAGACTTAGTCTAAAACACAAGCCTAAGCCCGGATCCATCTAACCGTTCTAATCAAACATTAACACAAACATGGTCAGTGTGTGCACACGCGGGTGTCAAACAAACCGGCAAGACACAATTTACCAAATTACCCTTGCGATCCACAACGAGCCACAGGGGTAGAGGGATAGGTCCTCACACAACGTCACTTCCCCCGGCGCTTCCTCCTTTGTGCTCAAACGCTCGCTAGAAAAAGATTGGGAGACGGAGTTCAGCGATGCGGAGTCCTTTGTGCTCACACAACGTCACTTCCCCCGGCGCTTCCAAGACATGTCGCCAGAAAAGATTCATCCGAGACCTAACTCCATACGCATCGGTGAGTTTGACTGTCGGATAGCCGATTGCAACATGACATTCACTCTGTCAGCCGTCTTCTCCAACAAGCGAGTACAAGTCGACCGTCTGGAGATGTATCGAGGGCGCTTCACCTGCTAGGAGGGAGACCTCGACTCGGAGGACATGGCGTCCACATGGGAGCATCTCGAGCAAGGTGCCATCTCTAAAGACCCTAGTGGGAAACAAGCGAGGGTTGGAATAAAGATGAACCAGCGACGTCCCATGAATAGTCCATGTTTGCCAAGAGACGGGCTCGAGGATATCCAAGCCTCGTCCACAAGGGGAAACCCCCATCATGAAGGCCTAGGGTTGTAACATCAGTCGAGTTCACCAAGGTTGTGAGAGCCGCCATCTCGAGGCTCGAGACCCACCTCGTCAAGCAAGGCTCGGGAGCGAACAACCCGACCGAGTCGGGGTCGACGCGGGCAAAGGGAGTAGGCCTCGACACATCAAAGCCGGACCCCGACACGAGAGCAGCTCTGGAGTCCGAGAAGACGCCTGAGGACATTGAGCGGCAGCTTAGGTTAGTTGATGTATATAAGTTCCCTGATTTCCCTAAAGTCGCACCTTCGAGTGCAGACCATTAAGTATTCACTAAGTTGGTCTCATCCGACTTACTTTTTCCTGCTTTCCCTAATGTAATGTCTCCGGACGAGCTCGAGGAGGTTAATCTCGGGACACCCGAGGCCTCTCGAGTTACTTATGTAAATAGAGCTCTGGATTGTGAAATGAAGAAGGCTTTCTCAAATCTCTTACATGAGTTCAAAGATTGCTTTGAATGGGACTATGATGAGATGCCTGGTCTTAGTCGCGATCTAGTCGAACATAGACTCACAATCAAACCCGAATACAAACCGGTGAAGCAAGCTCCTCGAAGGCTAGCACCCGAGAAGATACCCAAAAGAAAAGAAGAAGTCAAGCGCCTACTACAGGCTAAGTTCATAAGAACCGCTCGATACATCGAGTGGGTGTCCAACATAGTGCCCGTCACCAAGAAGAACGGGAACATAAGGATGTGCATCGACTACAGAAACCTTAACATGGCCACACCCAAAGATGAATACCCAATGCTGGTAGTTGATCTCATGGTCAATGCTGCTGTGGGGAATGAACTGATCTCTCTAATGGACGGGTACTCCGAGTACAACCAAATCCATGTAGCACATAAGGACGTTCATAAAACGACATTCACTTGTCCCAGGGCCATCGAGACCTTTGAGTATATGGTGATGCCCTTCGGACTTAAGAGCGCCGACGCCATGTACCAGAGGGCAATGAACGCCATCTTCCATGACCTGATTGGGAAGTCCCTCGAGGTCTACATTGAAGTATCTTGGTTAAGTCAAAATGATCCGAGGATCACCTAGAAGCTCTTCGAGTCGCATTCCAAAGAATGAGAACTCATCAACTAAAGCTGAGCCCACTGAAATGCACCTTCGGAGTAACCGCGGGAAACTTCCTTGGCTTCCTCATACACAGTAGAGGCATTGAGATCAGCCAGAACAAAGCAAAGGCGATCATCGAGACACAGCCACCCAAGAACAAGCGAGAGCTTCAAAGCTTCCTGGGCCATCTCAACTTCTTGTGACGCTTCATCTCGAATGTCGCAGGGAAGACCAAAGCTTTCTCTAACCTGCTGAAACTACGCCAAGTTCAAGAATTCCAGTAGGATGACAAACACCAAGAGGCCTTCAATGAAATCAAATGATATCTCGCGAAGCCTTCGGTGCTCGTACACCTCGACCAAGAGCTTCACTAAAGCTATACCTTGCGTCGACAAGGGATTCAATCGACTGTTTGTTAGCTCAAGACAATGAGGACAGTCAAGAAAGAGCCATCTTTTACCTCAGTCGAGTCCTCATCGACGCCGAGACCTGGTACCCTCTGGCCAAGAAGTACTGCAGTGCACTATACTTTGCAATCTGCAAGCTCAGGCATTACCTAATCACACACACCGTTCATGTAATCACGAAGGCATACGTGATTAAGTATATGCTTTCCGACACTCTTATGAGAGGACGAGTTAGCAAATGGGGTCTATTCCTAACTCAGTTCGACTTGTTCTATGTACCTCCCAAAGCGATCAAAGGTCAAGCCTTGGCTGATTTCCTGGCATATCACTCTATGAACGCCCACGGGCGTGCCAACTTCTGCCGAAGGGACGGACAAAGGAGGCCCAGTCTTGACAGAGGCCCCCGAAGCTTCCATCACCAGGTTCACTTCTAATTGAGGAATAGACTCAGGTGTTGGCTCTGGCTCAGATACAAGAACTTTGTTCCTGAGATTGGCTCTCACTCGAAGAGGCCATGACAAGTTGCCTCTATCTCGCCCGGAGTGGCTGGTCATCATACCTCTGCTCGAGTGCAACGGCCTTTGAAGCCTCCACTGGCTGGCCAACCTCCTATCGAGGGGCGGTGACAGGAACATGCTAGGGGCCAACAGCAGGAACTCGCCTTTGGGGTTGGGCCCACTCGAGGAAGCTTTGGCGAGGGACTTTATCTGAGTCCGAATCGGCTGGTAGTCATGATCATCATCATCGTCATCGTCGTCATCCCTCTTCCGCTTCGGAGTTGAAGTCAAGGAAGTCAAAGGAGACAAATGAACTCGAAAGCCGAGCAAAAAGACGAAAGGAAGGAAAACTAACCTTTAGGGGCTTTCCCTTTCCCCTCTCTGGGCGAATGAGACTCCTCACCCTCATCATCATCATCATCGTCGTCGTCGTCATCCCTCTTCTGCTTCGGAGCTGAGGTCAATGGAATCATATTAGACACGAGAGCTCGGAAGCCGAGGTAAAGACAGCAAAAGGAGATAAATAAGCTTGGAAGTCGAGCATAAAAGGCAAAGGGAAGGAAGACTAACCCCTATGCGTTTTCCCTTTATCCTCTCTGGGCGGATGAGGCTCATCACCCTCATCATCACTGTCGTCATCGGGACGACCACCCGCTCGTGGCCCCAACACAAAGTAATTAGATCAAACAACACAAAGCAGTAGAAACAAGGATTGGGTAATAAACTTACTGCAAATCCCAGAGCCCGGGTGCAATGCCAGTAGACGAGGAGTTAGCCCACGAGCTGATGCCTTGAAACGAGACCTGAATGGTTCCCACCATTGCACAAACATCTCGGAACATTGGATTCATCACTCGACGTCATCAGGGCAGCTGACCTCCTGAACGCTCGCTAGGAACTGTCAATGTCCTTCAACTTCATCAGCATCCGAGACCTTGTGCCGGTTGGACAGGCGTCGTTGTTTAGTAAAAAATGGAATCGGCAGGAGCTGGGTGAACCCGAACTGCCAGGCAAACAATGTGAGGACCTGTCCCTCTATTCCTGGGTCGACCGCTTGGATCGAGCCCGTGGCTCGTTGTGGACCGCAAGGGCAATTTGGTAAATTTCTTCATATCGGTTTGTTTCACACCCGTGTGGTGTACACACAGTTCCTATGTTTGTTTTACGTGTTTGCTAGAACCCTAGGTGAGCTTGGGATCGAAAGATCCAAGCTCGAGCGCGCAGAAGCCTGTTTTTAGGCAGCTGGCGGCCCGTTGGCGATCGATTGCTCCTGGGAGCGATCGATCGGACCTGTGTCGGTGGCCGACGTGTCCGGATAAAGACGCGAACCAACTTAACCCGGCCAGTCCGATCGATCGGTCCCTGGAGCAATCGATCGGACTCGAGCCTATAAATAGCCCGTAACCTTCCCCTGTTTTTCCAGTTTGCTCCCGTCTTTTTCTTCCCCTCCGTTCTCCCTCTTCTGGCCATCGTTTTGAGCGCTTGAAGGCTTGTTGGACTCATGGCAACGAGAGGAAGATCCTTGGCTTGCTTGGACGCCGGCTTGGTGGCCGTACCGTGGGGAATCAACTGAGGAGTGCGCTTCCGGTAGGTTTCTACCTACTTGAGTTAGTTTAGGGTTTTTCTCTAGATCTAGCAGGTAGATCTAGGTGTTCTTGGTGTTTTGGATGCCTCTTGCTTAGCTTAATTTCTGTTGTAAGTTTCATAAGATTTGATTGAGTTTTTAGTAGGATTTAAGCATATTTAAACTCAGATTTTTCGGTTTCTGCTGTTCTTGAAGAACAGCCGATTTATGGCGTGTTTTTCGGTCTTTCCGTGCACGATCTTGGGTTATGATGAACATAAGAGTTGTAGATCTTTGAATCTACTCTCAGACCCAACTGGTTTCATAATTGTAGAATTTTCCTACGATTTGTTATGAATTTCCTACGAATGGGCTGCGTTGGAGCAATTAAAGGTAATTAGTGAGATTAGTGATTTTGATTAGTGTTTTTCGGTTAATCTAGCCGTATGATATTTACTGATTTTGGATATGTTGATTCTAGCATGTTTTTCTACTGATGTCTAAGTTGGATCTCGAATCCGACGTCGTTTGGATGTCGGATCGACGGGGTCAATTAGACTTTAAAAGGAGGATTTTGGTGATTTAAATAATATTATATGTTTAGAACATATAATATTATATTTTACTGTTCATCCGACATCGTTTTGCAGGTGCAGGCGTCAGCTCTTCTTCTGTGGCCCCTACTGAGCAGGTGTTTAGTGGCGCGGCGGTTTCTGCCGGTGCTTGAGGAGCGGTGATCATCTACACCCTTTTTGTTAGTTAGTCTCCTACGGGAGTATCTTGTACAAATGTAACCCTTTTGAGGATTTGAATATTGTATTATATTTCTTTGAGGTTGTTAATCTTAATTTATATAAGGATGCTTATGAATTGTTTAGGGAGACCAGTAGGATAGAAGGAACCCCTCGTCAAAATTTTTCCGCATTAGTTAGGTTCCGGTTCACGTCACCCGGCCCGGTTGGGCCTTCGCGGGTCGGGACGCGACAAGCAAACTCGGGGAGTATGGCTCTAGATACAAGTCAATATCTAACACAACCAAATCCCTAGGGATACACACATCCCCTCAAAAATCCAAGTTGGGGCTTACGTCTCGAAGCTGATTGGTATGTCGGAAGCCGATGACATCCCACGCCATCCACCTGTGCCGAGGGTCGGACTTCGAAACCCCTTCAGAAATGGCGGCAAAAGGAATAGTCGAAGACTGACCCCTGGAAGAAAGGGACTGCCCCAGGAAACCTTGAGCGGAGTGAACAACCAGGAAGTCCTTCATCTCTGGCCTCAAACTCGACTGGCCCGTGAAATAAGCATAGGCCCAGAGCTGCTGTTACACCCCGACCCAGAAAACCCATGCAGCCCGAGGTGTGAGGGTTTCTATTACTATTCACATCTGAACTGACGCGATACATTACGAAAAACAGAGATAATTTGAACAGTTTGACTTCCATGAATAAAGCTGTAATCCAAATATCTAGCAACTCAAGAGTAGCAGAAACAAGATTCAATTAAAATAACATCAAGTTGTACTATTTAGACATCCGGCACAAATTCTGATAAAATCCCACAAACCTTCGCTGTTTGCATATTACCTACAGCCAATTGACGAACAAGAGAAGTTAGACTTGCAATCTGTTGTTCAAGAGATGAAACATTTACCTCATTAACATGTTTCGAATAAGAATCAAGCCTAGTATTAAATTGTTGAGAATTAGCCGCCATATTTGCAATCAAGTTCCTCGCGGCTTCAGGAGTTTTATCCACCAAAGCTCCTCCACTAGCGGCATCAATCACACTCCTGTCATTGGTTAGTAAGCCCTCATAAAAATATTGGATAAGTAATTGCTCACTAATTTGATGATGGGGACAGCTTGCACAGAGTTTCTTGAAACGTTCGCAATACTCATGTAGAGATTCTCCGTTATGTTGCCTTACACCACAGATCTCTTTTCTAATCTTGGCCGCTCTTGTGGCTGGAAAATATTTCTCCAAAAAAAATCTCTTCATCTCATTCCATGTGGTAATACTCCCAGAGGGTAAATAATAAATCCAATCCTTCGCCAAATCCTTCAAAGAAAATGGGAAGGCTCTTAATTTAATTTGATCTTCAGTCACCCCCATGGGTTTCATACTTGTGCATACAACATGAAGCTCCTTTAAATGCTTGTGAGGATCTTCACCTGCAAGTCCATGAAAAGTGGGTAAGAGATGTATTAGTCCAGATTTCAATTCAAAAGTAGTAGCAACATCCAAAGTAGGGAATGTAATGCATAAGGGTTGTTGATTCAAATCTGGGGTTGCAAGCTCTTTCAAAGTACGATTTCCGGCCATGACTTCCTCTTCTAATTCAGAATCGCTACCAAATAGATGGTCGAGAGCCAAATCGTCCTCCTCAAAATTTATCCGAGCTTCCCTCCTTAACCTGTGTAAAGTTCTTTCTATCTCTGGATCGTACTGCAATTTTCCTTGATTGAACGATCGAGTTATACTCATAAACAGTTAAGAAGACTCTAATAAACCAAGAAAAATAAATCAAGAAATGGTCTAGAGTAATGAAGATAAATAAAAATTCTATGCTAAAGCACTAATAAACGAAGTAAACTCTTTTTTTTTATGAAAATAAAGATCACTATAAGCACAAAAATCAACTAGAATCACTCCCCGGCAACGGCGCCAAAATTTGGTGTGCTATCGCAGGCACTCAAAAATAAAACCAATACTCTTTAAGATAAATGTAGTAGTGCGAGTACGAGTCGATCCCACGAAGAATGTTTAGCCTAGTTTTGTGCTTAGTGAACAAAGATGGGGGTTTTGAGTAAAACGAAAACAATAAAGAAACAATCTAAAGTGAAGAATTGAATTAAATCAAGAGAACAAACCTTGGTCTGAGTCAACATCCACCATCGAAATCTAACAACTGATCATCGATGGAAGTATCAATCAATTCATACCATGAATATTCACCGTTCGAATTAAATTCGAATCTCTCCTCAATCATAGTTAATTAGAAACAAGTGATCCAATTAACCCTAACTACTAAACAACCTAAGACAAGCGCTGTAGATTTAATCTAGTAGCAGCGTTAAGAATAGGGAGATCGATGAAGCTAAACAACACAAGCATAAGCGGTTGCATTTAATCTAGTCGAATATTCTTCCTAAGATCTATTAATCTCTGAAACGCAGTAAATCAATAGATCTCAGTTGCTTCACAGATTAGAGGGATCAAATAATTACGGATTTGATATCCAACCTAGCAGTAGATCACCATGAATAATAAACTAGTAGGCCTTCTAGCAATTAGACAAGACAACCATGAACATCTAATCACAAAAGAACATCCAATACTCAAGTATAAACTGAACAATAAAAATAGATTAGATCTCACAGTTTCATTGATTTCGAGGTTTCAGTCTCCTCGACCAAGGATCAAGATTTAGCCACGCAGGGCCATCGAGAACAATCCTCAAAAGATTCGATAAATAAGAGAAAACCTAGGAAAAATATAAAAGAGTAGAAAGGGCAGCCAAAAGTATCTAGGAATCCCCCCACAAACCCTAGAAAGAGTCCTATTTATAGCCTTAAGTGTATCCATCCCCGGATTAGATCAAAACCGTTAATTTTCTTCACTAGGAAAGTAGGATCGATCCCACTATGGTTGTCGGATCGATCCTACTCATCAAAATCTTCAATTTCTTGTTACGCCCGAGTCCGATCGATCGGACTATAGGTGTCGGATTGATCGGAGTCAGTAGGATGGATAGAGGGATCGATCGGACTGTGTACAGCTGAAAAGTATGCGTTCTGTCAGGTTTCTGCATAAACGGATCGATCCTATTCTAGGTATCGGATCGATCGGACTTTCCAGAGTATTTACTGTTCTGCCATCCAGACTGCGCCATCGGTACTAAAATTAATGTAACTTCCTCTAGGAAACTCGGAATCACCAACCGTAAAATTCTCCAGAAACTAGACTTCAAGAGCTTTCCAACCATATGTGGCACATCATCTGGTTCTTCATGAGCAGTACAGTTTAATCTTTAAAGTTGATCCATATACTCTTTTCAGCTTCTTTTCGAACTCAAGGACTTCAATTGCATCCTAAATCAAAATATAAGAGTAATAAGTGTATTTAGGTACCAAATAAGCACAAGAGATTAAGTATTAAGGGATAAAAATATAACATTATGCATCATCATCAGCCACGGTTCTAGGGCTAGATTCGAGCTACTGATAAGACGTGAAAAGTGCACAAATCACCATTTTAACTTGGTCTTGTTAGTCTCCAAGAAATGCTATTTTGATAGTCTATGATGTATTTCAGGTATAAGAGCCTTCAATGAAGATTAGATCATGTTTGGTGCTAAAACGAACAAATAAAGAACCTACTAGGAGCAAAGGAAGGAATGTGGATTAGCTTTGAAGATTAAACTATACTTGCTCAGGAAGAACCAGATGATATGTCATATATGGTTGGAAAGTTCTTGAAGTTTAGTTTCTGGAGAAGTTTACGGTTCGTGATTCCGAGTTTCCTAGAAGAAGTTATGATAATTTTAGTACCGATGGCGCAGTCTGGATGGCAGAACAGTAAATACTCAGGAAAGACAGAGCGATCCGTTTCCCTAGTAGGATCGATCCGTCTATGCAGCAGACTGACAAAACGCATATTTTTCAGAGGAACACTGTAGGATCGATCCTACTATCCATCCTACTGAGCAGGATCGATCCGACACCCCTGGAAGGATCGATCCAACTCGGGCGTAGCCAGAAATTGAAGATTTTGATGCAAAGGAACGGTCCTACACCCATGGAAGGATCGATCCTACCTTCGCAGTGAAGAAAATCAACGGTTCAGATCTAATCCGAGGATGGAGACACTTAAGGCTATAAATAGGCATCTTTTAAGGTTTTTGGGGGGCTTCTTCTCTCTTGGAGAGGGAGAACAGTTTCTTTCCTCTTTTTAACTTTTCTTTAGAGGTATTTTGGAGGAGATCCATAGCGGAAGAGCTTCATCAACCTTCATCTATGGATCAAGCCCTAAAGATGAGTAGCTAAACTTTTTACCATTGGATTCTTATGATGTAACTAGGGTTTCTATTAGAGATTTCTTAGATCTAGGGCTTGTATACATTATTGATTGGCTTGTATGGATTGATTTCTATTTCCTTTATAACTTTGTGTCGATTTCTTGCTGGATGTATGGATTGTTCTTGTTTGCACTTGATTCCGGAGCTTGTGTATGCTAGGGCTTGAATTGGATTCATACAAATAAGAGGATCATGCTAGTCCCATGGTATCTCGGATGAAATCTTCTTCGTGGTTAGGGATTGTATAGTGCTAGTCCCACTATAGTAGTGCTAGTCTCATTACGTTCTATCCATAATCCTTCATGCATCCTACCTTTGTAGATTTGGCCATCGAGATGCTAACTCGTCTCGATCTCACACCTAAATCCATATTCGTACTACTACTTGCGATGAACTCATCCTTATAAGAGGGTTCATTAGAAGTGAACGTAACTAATCATTTGGTCACTGACATTTAGATAATTGTTCTTGCCAACAAGGAATCCTAACCAGAACTTGTTGAGTGATAAGGAGAACTAGCCATTCACTTATCAACTATTAGGAAAGCCATTCAACATGATTAATGTGCCCTGATCTTAGGAAGACCTGGTAGAATCCTGGTTATTGATTAAGAATTCCTTGGTACATTTTCTCGTATTTATTAATCATTTAGTATAAACTTAGTTTAATTTCAATCCTGGATCTTTTATCAACTTATCGGTAGGAATACTTAGATTGAGTTTAGTAGTTTAATTATTTTCCCACGCATTCCCTGTGGATTCGACTCGGACTCACTGCTCACTACCCCTGAAGTAGTTAGTTAGTAGTTTGATTATAAATTTGTAATTTTGAGTAGACTTGTTAAGGAACGACACTTTTCAAGTCGTATCAGCTACCCGAGAGCCTCGGATCGGCGATTAACCCATCGCCCCGCCTAACCTGAAATGCCTCTAATGCCTACAGTGTATGCGTCTATACAAACATCTAACTTAGATGTCAATATATGTCACAACAACAATTATGAGTTCAACAGTTATACAATAGCCCTCGGCATACACCGGCAATGGGCTAAGGTTCCACAATACAATGTAAGCTAGCACTCATACCTAGCAAAGGGCTAAGCAAGCAAGAAGCATTTAATTTACCATCCAACTAGGTAATTAGATGCAAGACAAACTAAAGAATCACCAAACTCAATCGAAATCCTTCGAAAACCCTGTAATAATAGCATGCATGCTTCTTAACAAGATTTGGTATCTATCATGTACGAAAATCAATCAAAGGAAGCCAGAAAACACTGTTCAGGGGCTCACGGTCGATCTGATGGCCGACCGTGAGACCAAAACCTGGGAAAGACATAAGGGCCATGGTCGATCGGGACATCGATCCTGGGAAGCCAAAAATGAGACAAAGCCTCACGGTCGATGCGACGGTCGACCGTGAGGCCAAGTGGGAAAAAGGTAAGGACCCACGGTCGATCGGAGCATCGACCCTGGGAGGCCCAAAATGAGACAGAGCCTCACGGTCGATCCGACGGTCGACCGTGAGGCCAGGATTAAGCGTGCCAATACCTGACGACAGGCCTGGTGCACAGTTCTTAAGAACAGTACCAGAAATCCAATCTATTGGATTTGATCTATCAAAGCTTATCGAAATTCGATGAAACTTTGCAGGCACGCGTAATAAATGGTGGGGAAACTATTGGTACGAAAAAAACAAGATGTTTACTATTAAAACCAAAACCTAGGTCTAAACGGTCAAAAACCGACAAACCGGCGATAAAACGAGAATCGTCTGATAAAATACGAAACCAACTAGTAGAAATACTCTAAGCAAGTTATAACACCAACATATTAAATTACACAACATTCTACAATGCACACCTACATCCAAAGCACAATAAATCTATCTTAGGTGAACCCGACCACACGATCAAGGTAGAAACACCTACTTGACCAAGCAGGGCAACTCCTCCATGTATCCCCCAAGCTCAATCGTCAGGATCCACTCCTTGAAGATTGCGATCCGAAGCCCTAGCACAGCCGACAGGAGAGAGAGAGATAACGAAAGGAGAAGAAAGAAAGAGAAAGGAAAGAGAGAAAATCAGGGTATTTATAGAGATCAGGATCTGATCTCTGCCATCCGATTCGATCTTTCCCGATCGAAGGGTCCTAATCATTCGCATACATCAATTCAAGGTTGTGTGTACGTTACGCAGGTGTGAAATCGACCACCACGCACAATTTATCAAATTCCCCCTGGGGTCACAAGAGCAACACGATCAACCTGATCGCACCCGACGTGAAACCAAACCAACAAGGAACGACCCTCGACCCACGCAATCGAGCCAGGTTAGAGGAACGGGTCCTCACAGCTGCACCAACCACAAGGGACCAGAGTACCCCCTCTTGAAAGGATGTCGGAATGCTTCCCCTAGGCATCGGTATGCCAGACCAAGGAGATTGGGGGCAAAAGCTACTGGCCTGCTCGACGTGGTGAGGTACTCGGCCAATAGCAGCCATGACTTTGTCATCTTAGTGGAGTGATTACATGCAACAAACCTATTCAACCAATAGTTGAAAAAGAGGATCAACTCCCGGGAAGTCATGGCACCCAAGTCCCTCTTCTTGTCCTTGCAGTACTGGGTGTAGGCACTGCAAGCGTCTGGATAATCGAAAGGACGAGCCATACCACCACAGGAAGTCTTCTTCTTCAGAAGCCCCAGACAATCCTCACTGGAGACGGAGGTGTTCGTCAAGAAACAGACGTCGGCCAAGGTGAAAGAAAGTAGCCCATTCGGAAGCAAAAAAACAGTTGTATCTGTGCTCCAGAAGCAGAGGAGAGACAATAGCAACGGGCTGTCAGTAGGTTGGTAGGGGAGACGGATGAGGTCCTCGAGTTGCATCGCCCTCACTTGACGCTACCCCTTCGGGTTGGCCATCACTCTCTAGACCCACTCCTCGAAGTCCTTATCAGAGGCAGGCCATCCCTTTTGGATTCGCCCATGAACCCATTGATCAAATGATGAAGGTGGGTCAGGTAGACAAAACAAGGGAGATCCCAAGGTAGATGGATACAAGGTGGCCAGTCTATCAAAAACATAGCCCCTCTAAAATGGGATCATGAGATCCAGGTCCAACCCATAATACTTCCGATCAACCAAGTCCTCTTGCTCAAAGAAGACACTAAGAATTAGGGTGGCATCCTCTTCTTGGTCCAAGAATTTATTAAAGGACTTGGCGGGAGAACACGTAAAGTTGAGGCATGAAGGCGCCTTGCCTTTTGGAAGGGAGGACACTGGGTTCTCAAAACCAGACATGGTGATCGTCGAAGGTAGCACGGTAAAGGGAGATTGGGGAAGTCTGGAAAACAATGCAACGGATAGAGATGCAAAGTGACATAATCTCACAAACATAGGGATTCAAACCCCAATCGAGCCTCAAAAAGACGTTTTTGCCCCATACGTCACTTCGAATCACGTCATGGGACAAAAAGGGGCAATTGTGTTACCGAGGAAAATACTCAAGTATCAGCTGATGCATATCCATGTTCGAGACAAACACGTGGCACCCATCCATCGAGCCACAATCATTGTACCTACGACACCTTACGGGTGCAACAGGTGGGCGAATCGGCAACGAGGCTAGTGGAACCGTCGCATACAAACCCACACGGAAAAAGAAGCGTCGGCCAATGGGAGTAAGCGTGCATTAAATGCTACTTGACATCCGGGTTCAAACCCCATCATCACGCGCGCCTCCACATTTATGACGATGCGATCCAACAAAGCGACATTCGAAGCATCAAGCTGCCCTATCACTCGACCATGGCATAAATAAAACAGGTAGCCGACGCCATCAGTCTCGGACCCGAACGACCTCGAGGTCGAGGTACCTTGAGAGAGCATTGATATTGGAGTCAAGCAACCCCGAAGTCGAAGCAGCACATTAAGTCTCGAGTCCGGGAACTGTGTAACCTCGAGGTCGAGGCACTAAGCAACCTTGAGGTCAAGGCCCTCGAGGTCAAGGGACTAAGCAATCTCGAGATCGAAGCGTCATATGAATCCATGGTCCCGAAGTTGGGCAAGCTCAAGGTCGAGACAATAAATGAAGTCGGCCCATCAGGAGTACACCGGGACCACTTTAACTCCACGATCTACCCAACTACTCTCCTAAGGGCATGTTTGCTTCATGTGAAGTGACCGGAAGTCACTTTTTTGAAGTGACTTCCTAGCCACTTCAGGTGTTTGGTTGCTCGGAAGTGGGGCTGAAGTGACTTCAACCCCACTTCCAAGTCACTGTAGCCAAAGCTGTTACTTCCCATTTTGACTTCCGGTCTTTTTGGCCTGAAGTCATTTGAAGTAGCATTTGAAGTGGGAAATAATATTAATAATATTATACTGTAATAAAATATTAATATAAGTAGGTCTCACATATCACGTATCACCTCGTGATTGATCCACATCATCCAAAATAATATTTATTTCTAATAATTTAATTTTAAAGTTATTAAATTATTAATATTTTAAGATTAAAATATTATTTTAATGTTTTAATTTTAATATTTTAAGTGGCAAATAATGTTAATAATATCATTAATATTATACTGTAATAAAATATTAATATAAGTAAGCCTCACATATCACGTATCACCTTGTGATTTATCCACGTCATCCAAAATAATATTATTTCTAATAATTTAATTTAAAAGTTATTAAATTATTAATATTTTTAAGATTAAAATATTATTTTAATGTTTTAATTTTAATATTTGAAGTGGCAAATAATGTTAGTAATATCATACTGTAATAAAATATTAATATAAATGGATCCCACATGTCACGTAGCACCTTGTGACTGTTCCACGTCATATAAAATAATATTATTTTTTAATATTTTAATATAGGGAAATTATTAAAATATTAAATAGTTGGGGGTGACCATATCCCACTTCAAACATCAACCAAATACCAAAACTCAGAAATCCCCAGAAGTCACTTCACTTCACTTCATTTCACTCCCAGGAAGTCACTTCACTTCAGCTCACTTCTCAGCAACCAAACAGGCCCTAATGCGAAGCGTGGGAGTGGAGCCAGAAAGCACCCGAACGGTTATCCATGGAGGATCATGTGTCAAGACGGCAGCGAGATTCGACCCATGATGGGAACCATGAAGAGTCGTGGGTCATTAGTTGTGAGCGATGGCTAGCGATGGCCACGTGGAGGTGGCAGTCTAAAGTATAAAAGATTTGAAGACAAAAGAAGAAAAGATCCCCGACTGAAACCAGAACTTTGCTATTACTATTCCTTTAGGTACTGTAATTTCCTTCTAAGTTGTATTTATAGGAACTTTCATCGGAGCTGTAATCAAACCAATTGTTTTTTCAATGGATGTAAGTAGTTAGCTTTTCCTGCTTTACTTTACTTGCTTTCTTTAACTTTAGGAGCAGCTCGATTACTTATTAGGAGTAGTCCGATTACCTATTTGGAGTAGCCCACTTATCACTTTAGGAGTAGTGTAACATATATTAGGAATAGAGCATGTACTTCTAGGCGTAGTTTACTCAAATTTAGGAGTAGAGTAATTGTTCTAGTAGCAGTAGACTCATTCCTTAGCAACCATTACCCAAAAAACTCATAAAAATCCACCTTTATTTAGACTTGAGTTTCCCCAAAAGTCCTCTTAATTGAGGTACGGCTTGAATCCACACTCCATTTTGATAACCCTACGCTACGGTTGGCACACCTCACGTGATTGACGACTACAAATCTATCTCGAGTACAATTTTTCAGTAACAATATTAAAATATATATATATAAAATTGACTTCTTGATTTTACACCAAAGATGAACCAAATATCGAATGCTCACTCTTAATAGATTTTATCGAAACGGTGTTGGATTATCAAGTAAAAGCTTGTCATGTCAGCTAATAACAAAGGAGTGTTTTGCATTTACAGATCATTTATAATCATCGATTTACTTTAGTCTCTTTTAAACTTTTGAATTTTAATCATCACGAAATAACAACAAATCATTCAAAACTTGACATCAAATAACATAACTTATGATTGGTTTCTAGAATATTCAACAGCTTAAGATCATTTTTAGGAATTGTACACAAATTCCTAAAAGAGGAACAAAAGTATGATAATGGAACATCATTGCCACTTGTTGGATCACTAATTTACGTTTGCTCATGGGGACAAAAGGTTACGTCCCATACAATTGATAACCTACTTGCCAACATTTATCATTCTGCCTACATAAAAACGAGTCAATCAATCCCCTATTAAGTCTCACCCAGCTAAGCCGTCGGCTCAGCTCGGCTCGGCTGGTTCCTACTTCCTAAGCTCGTACCACGTTTATTAAAACGCAGCACGACTCTCAAAGGAAGCCTCATCGCTGCCACGCCACGCGTTCCCTCCTCAATTCCTCGCCGAGTTCCTCTAATTCCTCGCGTCTCCCTCTCCTCTAGGGTTTCCACATCCACCACACCCACGCTCTTCTCTTCTTCGATTCCAGCCCCACCCGTCCCCAAATCCATAGATCCCAGGATGAGATCCGATAAGAGAGGGAGAGGAAATCTCTGAGGTATTTTTGGGTTTCGTTAGGAGGACGGCGGGCGGTGGCTTGCTCCAGTAAAGATTCCGCTTTTGAAAGGGGTTAAGGGAGATGAAGGTGGAGCTAGGCAATGGCGGCGGCGGCGGCGGGGGGACGTGGAGCGAGGAGGACCGGGCGATGGCGGCGGCCGTGCTGGGTCCCAAGGCCTTCGAGTACTTGACGACGAGCCACCACTCCTTCGACGGGCTCGTCACGGCTGTCACTGGCGGAGATGCTGATCTGCAGACGAAGCTCCTCGACCTGGTCGAATCACGGGCTGCCCCGTGGAGCTACGCCATCTTCTGGCAGCTATCCCGTTCCTCCAAGTCCGGGGACCTCGTCCTCGGCTGGGGCGACGGGTACTGTCGCGACTCCAACCCTCACGAGGACGGCGCGCGGGACGATCACCAGCGGCAGAGGATGAGGAAGAGGGTCCTCCAAAGGCTTCATCTTTTCTTCGGGGGTTCTGATGACGAGAACTATGCGCTCCGGCTCGACCGCGTCACCGATTCCGAGTTGTTCTTTCTGGCGTCCATGTACTTCTCTTTCCCACGAGGAGAGGGCGCCCCCGGAAGGGCGTTTGCCGCGGCGACTCACCTTTGGATCACCAACGACCCTTCAGATTACTGCTTCCGGGGGTTCCTCGCGAGGTCGGCGGGTCTTCGGACGGTCATTCTCGTGCCAGTCGAGACTGGAGTGCTTGAATTGGGGTCTGTGAATCCGGTACCGGAGAACTCGGAGACGTTGCAGATGATTAAGTCAGTGTTTGCGAACACTGGGCCGGTAGGTGGGCAGAAGAGAGATGAGAGTCCGATTGTTTCGACTAACTTTGGGTTGCCGAGGATTTTTGGGAAGGATTTGAACGTCGGGAGGAGTTCGATTGCGGTGACGAAGGTGGAGGAGCAGTCATCGTGGGACGCCCCGCTGATAAATGGGGATCCTCATCATCGGTTGGGAATCACGAATGTTAGGAAGGGAATACAAGCTTTGAATTGGACTCAGCCCCATAACACGAATGCCCATCCACAGAGGTTTGGTAATGGTGTAGTTTTGATCGGCACCGAGGTCGATCCGGCACAGAGAGCGTTCGTTCATCATGGAAATGGCGTGAGGGAGGACCATCGAGTGAATCAATTTCAGCAGCAGCAGCAGCAGCAGACCCCGAGGCATATTGATTTCAGCACAGGCGCAACTTGTTCGAGAACTGGCGTGGTGGGTGCTAGGACCACGTTGGAAGCAGAGCACTCAGATGTGGAGGCCGCATGCAAGGAGGAGAGAGCAGGTCCGGTAACAGAAGATCGTAGGCCAAGGAAGAGGGGGCGGAAGCCGGCAAATGGGAGGGAGGAGCCCCTTAACCATGTGGAGGCGGAGCGCCAGAGGAGGGAGAAGCTCAACCAGAGGTTCTATGCACTTCGTGCCGTGGTGCCCAATATCTCAAAGATGGACAAGGCGTCTCTTTTAGGTGATGCCATTGCCTATATAACTGAGCTCCAGAAGAAGCTCAAAGAGATGGAGTCCGAAAGAGACAGGTTGCCCATGGATTCGGGTGATCGAAAGGCGAGGGCGGTTAGCCCGTCTGAAATCGATGTCCAAGCCACATCGCATGACGAGGTCGTTGTCCGTGTGAGTTGCCCTATGGACTCTCATCCTGCCTCCAAAGTCATCCAAGTGCTCAAGGATGCACAGATCAATGTGGTGGATTCGAAGGTTTCAGCAGGCAGCGACACAGTAGTTCACACATTTGTAGTTAAGTCAACCGGAAATGAACAGCTGACTAGGGAGAAACTAATCTCTGCCATGTCTTGTGATATGAATTCTTCATGATGATCGATGGAATTATTAACTACGGGCATAGTTCATTAGGTGAAAGGAGTATATAGACTACTTCGAAGTGGCACTGATTGTTGATTTCTAGTACTTATTATTCATAAGTTCTTCATGTGACCTTGAATCTGACCCCTAGCTGGGATGACTCATCTGTGAGTTCACTAACTAAGTTACCGTTATCAATTATTTTGTACCATTTTGATGCTCTTAGAATGATTTAAATTTAATATGCTTCTATTGATTATAATTTCATTGTTATCTTCTATCTCACGATTCAGGAGTACTGGCTCTTCAAAGCACTTTGTTCTTCTAATGTATCGGGGATTATGGCTGTTCACTGCTTCGGAATATCGATTACAGGATTTAGTCATGTTCGCAACTCCTCTTTTTGGTTCTTTGTCATGACAGTTGTTCTTGAAAAGAATTTTTGTCATTTAAGTTTAGTCGAGGCAAGTCTTCCTCTCACTTCACCCTAATATTGGAGAAGCCTTTCTTCCTATGTTCACTGGCTTTTTTTCAGCAAGCATCAGATAATGTTCTTGATAGATGTTATGTACATATGTAGTTAAGTATTCTGGTGAAAGTATATGGGTTAGAAGAAGCCTAACTTTGTTATTGTATTTCCGGCCATTTCTTCTTACCGGGAGAGAATCAATGTTATCAGTTATTCAATTTAGTCCGTTGCATGCATCTAAATTCAACTATATATTCTTGCGCTATTTCATTGTGGTTTGCTTTTGATTAATTAGAGTTTAATGGAATATGGTTATCCACTCATGGAATGCTAATATAATATAATGTTGAAAAGTTTCTCTGTATCATTCATTAGTTGCCCTTTTTTTACCTTTAGTTTGTTATTATATCTTTGAATCCTCGACATCTAATAGGCATCAACACTAGTATTGATAAGGAAGGAGCAGTTCATATTGTTCGATATCTGAATTTGTGATGAGGAAACCCCAGATGTAGATTTCTACGTAGAGTTGGATAGTTTGTAGGCAGAGTGATATCTGAATTTGCGATGAGGAAACCCTAGAGATGTAGATTTCCACATAGACTTGGATAGTCTATAGGCAGAGTGGATATTTGGAAGGACAGTCAGAGGAAGAGAGACTGAAACCAAACTCATCTTTGAGGATTGATATCTTCTACATGGGCGCTTTATATGATCAAACACATCTTACTAATAATAGGAGAAGTGTTGATATACGTAATTGAGAATAACATGCCATGTGTGCGATCTCAGTGAAAATTTCTAGACTGTTCTGTCAGAACAAAAGGCTCTGCTTACATTATGCTGCGTTGCTCTTGTTGATCCATTTTCCAATGTTACTGAATCCGTAGATATCTGGAATTCGAAAATGTTGTTTGAGATGCAATCACTGTGTGGTGCAGACTCTATAACTTTTGCATAACTTTCCCCCCAATGACAGTTTGCTATTGGGAATACGAAGTAGCAATGTTATATTTACTGAAAAATTGTTGGGGAGCTTTTTTTTTCTTGTTGCTCAGGGCAAAGACACATGCACCAACACCAGCAGATTAGGCAATAGAAACTAGCAGTGTTAGATTTACTGCAAAAGTGTGGGGATGCTGTTCTTTTCTAGTTGTTCAGGACAATCACACAGATGTACCGACACTGGCAGATTTAGTTTTCCCTGATTTTTTTCCAAATGCTTGTCGATTGTATGATTTGGAAGCTTCATCCTGACGTAGATGGTGATTTCTGCCAATCCTTGTCCTCAATTATTGCAGCTTGCAAGAAAACTATACTACTATTTGATGATAGCTTTCTATCCTATACAAGACAACAATATATTGAGAAAATCTTTGATTCCCACTGATGTAGTCATACTATGGAACAGGCCTAAAAACTGTTTGTCATGGCCCCCATTCGTCCATCAGGTGTTCCACCAGTTATTCGACAAGTTTGAGGAGCATGAGAAAAATGTCATTTCCTGATGCACTCAATTACTATACTACTGTCAAATCAACTTCTGCCATATTTAGCTCTGTTGGAAACTTGGTCTCAATTGTCTTTCTATTGTTTTTAGGAAGAGCATGTGATTGATTCCTTGTGTTGAGATTGTCTTCAAGTCGATGTCTAGAATAAGCTTTTAATCGGTTTTTGTTCTCTCGGGTCATTTTATCAGACTGAACTAATTACAGGTGGGTGATTGAGTTATAAATGTACCTAGAATCTCTTAACTTCTCTCTTTTATAGACCCAGTTGATTGACGTCTAATTTGGACCCGACAATGGTTGATATATACCTTACAGAAATGATTGAGGGTCCACAGCTCCTAATTCCATTTCACCAATCAAGCTGATTATCTCATTTATGGTCCCATGGAATCACCTTTCTTTTCAGTCACAGAGTGCAGGCTAATTGGCTCCTGATGGAGTTTAATCGAGGGTAATCCTCAATGCTTACAAGGACAAATGTATGGTAAGCTTCTCCAATTGACAAAAATAAGTTATAGGGAAGTCTGACCCATCAATTTGTAGTGTTTATACACTTGTACTAGGAAGTAGAAAATCTGGAAACGAGTATTTAGTAAGATGGAAAGTGGGAATCGTCTATCATGCTTATCTATCATCCAAAACATCAAAAACTGGACCGTTACTAAACTCAATCAGCTTTTCTTGATTTTTTTTTCGTTTTTTTTATTTATTATTTCTTTATTGGTTTTTGAACCAATCGGTCCCGTGGGCATCCGACTCGCTAGATTTTATTGGTGGCGTTGAACAGTGGCTACATAATATTGATAGGAATCAAGAAGCTGGTCAGTCATCTGTTGGCTGGCTTGGATTGGATGATGGCTCGGGGAGCTCACACCGCCCACGTGAAGGGTCCCCTTTGGACAAAATAAGAAGAGATTGGCCAAACCCCTGAGACTTGGTGACGTTCACATGCTTCACATGAAACTTCTTCACACCTAAAGCTAGTTATTGAGGAGGATGGTGACACCTTCTCGTCGCGTGACAGGTCGCGGCAGGGGTGAATTGACGCAGCGGAACTTATGAAAAAAATTATTAGAGAAGAGTGACTGAAACCTTCAATCCACAAGGTGAGAGGAGGGAGGAAGAATAATAAGAGGAAATTTGGAATTCAATTCTTCATAAAATTATCCATCTTCATTAGAAGTCATACTCTTTATATATATAGAGGTGTAGATCCTAAGCTATTAGTAAAATTATTAAAACTAGGAAGGAAATTAAAGAGGAAAGTCACAATCAAATAAGCAAATTTGGAAATCAAATATTCCTAAGGATCCTGAGTAAAATAGGAAATTAACGAGGTTTATCTTTGATATGCTCTCATCTTTGGCAGGAATTGGTGATGCATCAATTAGTCATGTCCAAGTCGCTTTACGGTGATCCATCTGGTCTAAATAGGCGTAGGCTAGCTGCTCTACATCAGCCTCCCTTGTCTGAAAGGAACTCAACCTCGAGTTTACAATCAACAAATCTGACTACGGGGGATGGTATTCAAATAAGTCATGCACATTGAAGGTCTTGTAGATGCCATAGGTATCAGGTAAGTCGATCACATAGGCATTGTCGCTGATCTTATAGAGGATACTGAAAGGACCAATTTTCTTTGGATTCAGCTTGCTATATGTTCCAGCATGCACTCGTTCCTTCCGAAGATGTACCACCACTAAATCGCCCTCCTTGAACACTTTGAGCCGCCGATGACGGTCAGAGGTGATGGTCTTTGGAATACCATGCAAACGTACCACCTCTTGGAAGAATAATTGGGCCATGTGCAACGCATCTAAGTCTTCTTGCACGCCACGAAGTGGGCCATCTTAGAGAAGCAATCCACCACCACGAACACTGAATTAACTCCTCATTGTGTGCGGGGTAGTCAAAGGACAAAGTCCATGGGCAAGTCCTCCCATGGCGCGCTTGGCATTGGGAGCGGGGTGTAAAGGCCGGTATTCTACGCTTGTCCCTTCGAACCTTGGCAAGTGTAGCACCTCTGCACAAATCGGCCGACATCTCACTTCA
This sequence comes from Narthecium ossifragum, assembly GCA_963920575.1. Classification (NCBI taxonomy): domain Eukaryota; kingdom Viridiplantae; phylum Streptophyta; class Magnoliopsida; order Dioscoreales; family Nartheciaceae; genus Narthecium; species Narthecium ossifragum. The sequence goes on from OY986970.1 coordinate 8,127,163, forward strand.
AGTGTGGCCAATAATACCGTTCTTCTACCTGGACTATGCTCTTGTCCTTCCCGAAATGACCGCCCAGGCCGTCGCCATGTAGTTCCCGAATGAGGTGCTCACACAGGGAGGATCTCGCTATGCACAACCAAGTCCCCTTGGAGAGAAATCCATCGTGAAGCTGGTACTCTCCGTGATAAGGTTCTTCCTCCTACAGCTGCTTCCACTCCTTGGCAAAGTCTTCATCAGCAGCATACAGATCTTTCAGATAGTTAACACCAATGATCTCACCTCGTGCAACATTGAGTCGCACTGCCCATCGACTTAAGGCATCCATGACATGATTGTGTTGACCAGCCTTGTGCTTTAGCACGAATGTGAACTCCTAGAGGAAGGCAATCCACCGAGCATGCATGCGATTTGGGGTAGTGGACTGATTGATGGTCTTCAAGGCCTGATGGTCGGTGTAGAGGACGAACTCCCGCTGAACCAGATAGTGCTTCCAATGCCGCAACGCCTGGACCACTGCATACAACTCCAGCTCGTATGTAGACCATTTTGTGCGCCCGTCACTCAGCTTCTCGCTAAAATACGCCACTGGCCTCCCTTCTTGAGATAAGAAAACTCCAATGCCAACAATAGAAGCATCGCAGTCAACTTCGAATACCTTATCGAAGCATGGCAGAGCTAAAACACGGGCGGTGGTAAGCTTCTCCTTGATCAAGTGGAAGCTCTGTTCTGCAACAGTACTCAGTGGGGGGGCTGCAAGGGTGCTGAAATTTCACACAAACCTCCTTTAGAAGGTAGCCAGGCCATGAAAGCTCCACACCTCGCTCACTGTTTTTGGCGCAGGCCACTCCCGGACGGCTCGTACCTTCTTTCATCTACATGAATGCCAGAAGAACTTACAACATAGCCCAAGAAGATCAGCTTGTCAGTGATGAAAGTACACTTCTTCTTGTTCAGGTACAAGTTACTTTCTTTTATGACCTCAAATACTTGACGCAGGTGCTGCAAATGATCCTCTGTCGTCCGACTATATATGAGGATATCGTCGAAGTAGACGACTACAAACTTCCTAGTGAATGGCTTCAACACTTGGTTCATCAGCCTCATGAAGGTGCTTGCGGCATTACATAACCCGAACGGCATGACGAGCCACTCATAGAGGCCTTCCTTTGTCTTGAACGCCGTCTTCCATTCATCTCCTGATCTGATGCGGATATGGTGATAACTGCTTCGAAGATCCAGCTTTGAGAAGACCTTTGACCCTACAAGCATGTCCAACATGTCATCTAGTCGGAGAATTGGGAACCTATATTTGATGGTGATTATGTTGATGGCGTGACTGTCAATGCACATGCGGCAGGTGCCATCCTTCTTAGGTGTCAGTAGGGCTGTTACAGCATATAGGCTCATACTGGTGTGAATCAAGCCCTTGCGTAGGAGGTCCTCCACTTGATTCTGCAGGATCTCGAACTCTCGAGGGCTCATCCGGTAGTGTGGCAGGTTTGACAGACTTGCACAAGGTACAAAATCGATGTGATGTTGAATCTCTCGATCTGGTGGTAGTCCTTCAGGAAGCTCGTCAGGCATGAGGCTATCGAACTCTACTAATAATGGTAGTAGCTCAGGCGATACAGGTGTTGGCGCAGTATCATTGCCGCTTACCACTAAGGCCATCACTTCCCCAGTTTCTTGTGATTCCCGCTCGATGTCACCGATTAGGAGGAACGCCTCTTTCGCCTCAGGAGCACGAACATGTCCTTCTTTTCTCATGGGGGCAAGGGTGATCTTCATGCCATCTTTGTAGAAAGTGAAGGTGTTCTCCCAACCCTTGTGAACAACATTAACATCAAATTGCCAGGGTCGTCCAAGGAGCATGTGACAAACGTCCATATCTACCACTTCGAAGAGAACTTGATCTTTGTAGTGTTGGCCGATGGAGAAAGGAATGAGGCATTGCTTCATCACCTTCGTTTCTCCAACGCTCTTGATCCACCCGATGGATTAAGGGGTCGAATGTGGTCGGGTCAGCAACTTCAACTTGTCGATCATGAGTTGTGAGACAATATTCTCACTGCTACCACCATCGATAATGAGATCGCAAACCCTCTGGTTCACAGTGCATCGGGTCTTGAAGATGTTGTGCCAATGTGATGGTATCTCCTGTTTGGGTGTGTACAACAACTTTCGGACCACCAGCAAGACTCCTTGATCTTCATATGTGACATAAGCCTCCTCATCGTCTTTCGGATCTTCTGGCCATTCCTCGACTAGGCCTTCGATCTGACCCTCATGGGTTGCGAGATTGACTGGCTGTCTCTGGGGACACTAGTTAGAGCGATGGCCAACCTCTCCGCATCTGTAGCACTTCATAGGCATTGGTGTGACATAGGGATTGCTGCGTGCAACATTGTTGGCTTCAGCAGGTCTAGGTGGTGCTGTTACAGGATTCCATGGAGGAGTTGGCCGAGGGGCCGGATTTGGGTGAGGAATCTGTGCCAGATTAGGTGTTGGATTTGGTGTGGTCTACGGAGCTCGGAATCTGCCCATCATCCTTCCTCCAGATCGCTCCAGCCGGCCCTCTACTCGTGTAGCCATCTGGACCGTGTCATTGAGGGTGTACACGGGCTGAATGGCGAGGTGATCTTGGATGGCCACACGAAATCCACCAACAAATCACGCAATTTCCTTGGCGTCGGTCTTTGAGAGATATTGCGAGCGAACAGTTGGTAGAACTCTGTGGCGTAGTCTCGCACTGATCGATTCTCTTGCCGGCAGCTATGGTATTGCTGAAATAGTCACTGATCATAGTCGGCTGGGAGGAATTGAGCTCGAAGCAGTTGCTTCATCCGAGGCCATGATCTGATGAGACACTTGTTCCGCCGGGCTCTAGAATTCTGCAATTGATCCAACCAGGTTGAAGCGTCGCCCTTCAATTTGTAAGCCACCAACTAGACCTTCTTCTCTTCTTCGATCCCCATGTAGTCGAAGAAGCGCTCCACCTCTGAAACCCAATCGAGAAAATCCTCGATATGTAATTGACCATTAAAAGAGGGGAGATCTACCTTAAGCCGAAAGTCTCGATCTTGATCTCTTCTTACAGCCTGTGTCGGATTTTGCTTAAAAGGATATCTTTGGCCTCATCATCAGTTGACTCTTCAGTAATGACAGGTTTGCGAGGGGGAGCGATGGGTCTCCTACCCAAAAGGCATTGCTCTGGTTGGGGGTCTCCATCACGAGGTCCTCCATTAGTCTGGTTCAACAACATCTGCGCCATCGCCGCCTGGAGCTCTTCTACAGATCTCTGTAGGCGAAGGATGTTAGTCATGATAACAATCCGATCCTCCGGAGCAACGTCTGTCGGGGTCGTATTGATGTTGGTGTCGCTGGAAGCTATCGAGGAAGGGGAAGCCTGGCTCTGATACCACTTGACGCAGCAGAACTTATGAAAAAAAATAAAAGAGAAGAGACGAAACCTTGAATCCACAAGGTGAGAGGAAGGAGAAAGAATAATAGGAGGAAATTCGGAATTTAATTCTTCATAAAATTGTCCACCTTCATTGCAAGTCATACTCTTTATATAGAGGTGCAGATCCTAAGCTATTAGGAAAATTATTAAAACTAGGAAGGAAATTAAAGAGGAAAGCCACAATCAAATAAGCAAACTTGGAAATCAAATATTCCTAAGGATCCTAAGAAAAATAGGAAATTAGCGAGGTCTATCTTTGGTATGCCCTCATCTTTGGCAGGAATTGGTTATGCATCAATTAGTCATGCCCGAGTCACTTTACGGCGATCCATCTGGTCCAAATAGGCGTAAGCTAGCTGCTCTACATCATGAATTTAGATTATTGTTGTGAGAATAGGATGTTGTCCTCCTTTGGAGAAAATATTTAATAGAAGTTTGGAACCAGTTCATCAAGAAAGTTTTGATAAATTTCATCAAATAAGCTTTTCTATTTGATCTTGTTTATAATCAAAATTTTCTTAATAACGTGGAAATTTGTTTGACTTTGACTTAGAAAAATTGTCACGTGTTGTTAAATAAGTGGTGTTGGATGATAGTAGTGCCAAGCTCACTGAATATTTTCTCCTCCCTTCATAGAGTCCTCCTTGGACCAGGAGGATGCAGGAGATTGTTCTTAGCACGACAATGGGGTCTTCGCTCCAAATTTTTTTGACCTCCGAAGATGTCGTAAGCAAGGTAATAGAGTCTTGGCTCCCAGTTGTTTGACATCTAGTTGCTTGAGCAGCAGAGTGGGTTCCAATGTGTAGAAGATCAAGTTAAACTGTGGCGAAGTGTATGGAGAGCGCTGGCGGAGCCGCGAGTGCATATGTTTCTATGGAAACTAATACATCAGAAAGTTCCTACTAAATTGGCTCTCTGCAGTCTATGTCTATGTTCAGAGCGTGAATGCCCACGATGCCAATGGGAGGATGAGATGGCAGAGCATGTGCTATTCAGGTGTACCTTTGCCGTGAAGGTCTGGGAATGGGTGCTGGGAGAGAGGAACTGTATAGGGAGCATCTCTAATGCTTCTGAGGAGTTGCAACGGCCTTCTAAAATAGAGATAAGGGTTTATCTCAAGTCGTTGATCGCCTACACGATGTGGGGCCTTTGGAAAGAAAAATGTCAGTTTTTGATGGAGGAGGATAGCTCCGGAGCCAGGGGCCTGGCTAGATCAATTACTTGGCAGATTAAGGAATTTTTGATGGTGGACAAGGAGAAGTGGATGGGGATCCAAAAAGTGAAATGGGATGGGTTACTTATTCAATCAGATGCAGCTGTTGACATGGATAAAGGGATGGCTGGTGTGGGCATTGTATGTGTGGATGAGGAAGATGTGATGCTATGGTCGGAGAGTGGGTCTCGGGTGGTCTTATCAGTTCTGATGGGGGAGCTACTGGCGGTGCAGTTAGCTCTATGGGAGGCACAGAAGAGAGGGTTCCGACGGGTTCTAGTGGAGACAGACTCTCTATTTGCGGCAAATATGAAAGAGGGATGGATGCCTCTACTTCGAGATTGTAATCGAGTAGTGAATGAGATATGGTAGGAGAGATGGAATTTTATAGAATTCATGGTTTGATATATTCCTAGAGAGGAGAATAGTCGGACGGATTGGGTGGCCAAAATGGCCTTAGAGCTAACTAATATGTTTGATGGGGAAGAGGTGGCTAGGGGTCTGTCCCTAGTAGCTCTCGTAGTATGTAATCTCCTCAGTGGAGAACCTAGCCTTACGGCTTAACTGTTAAAAAAAAAAAGACATCTAGTTAACTCTAACAAGGGTCTTAAAAAATTGGTCAAAAGGCTCAACTACGAAAAAATAAACCAAATTTATAACTAATAATCCAGTCCTATTGAGTATAGTGAAGCAAGTAAAAGTTTGAAAAACAAGAAAACAACTAACAATAGAGTTTCAGATGAAGCCTGTACATTTTGAATCTATATGGCAACGTAGATGAACAGTTGATGAGCTTTGCTTAATGCTTATGACTCCTCTCTTTTTTTAAAAAAAAAAGGTGAACGAATACCCTCTTCTCGCCTCTTACTTTGTCATTCTGGTAAAGGATTTCACTTTTATTGTTCTGGTTAAAGATTTGAACATTTGCTTTTCTTATTTTGGTAAAAGATTTGGACATTTTTAAAACGAAGGTCCACATTGACTAGCGTGTTAATTCTTATCGGCCGAATAGTCACTGGTTAAAGTTGAACAATATAATACAATTTAGGGAAAATAACACTTTACTGTCCTGTAATTTAGAAAATATTTAGTTTAGACCTTATGTTTTAAAACAGCTCAAAATGAACACTACATTATCAATGACCTACATTTTTAACCCTCTATCTGGACGCCATTAGGAGAAGTTGATGGCAAACCAGTCACATTACCGGTTTTGAACCTTTCTCGGGCTATGAAACCCGATTTTGGACCTTGCGCCATGTCAGTAGGAAGAACCTCTTCCTGCTGAACACTCTACACCACCCACCCATGGCCGCACATCTCCTCTTCTCCAGTATCTCTAGCCAAGCTCTCAAGTCTCCACCATCCTACTCAAAACCCATCCCTAATAAATCGCAAAATGCACATAATATAACCCTTCAACTTAGCTTTGTTAGTGTCCGAGCGGTGTATTACTAATAGTTTGTTAGTGCATTTCAGGTACAAGGAGTCCCAAGAATACTTTCATTGATTTCATGGTGAAAAAGTGCAAAAGATGAAGAAAAAGTGTAAAAAATCATATTTGGATCGATCCAGGATTATTTCAGATCGATCCACTGTGAGGTTGGATGGATCCATACCTTCCTTCCAGAGGCCCAAAGTGGGTTTTGCATGTTGGATCGATCCACTGTGAGTTTGGATCGATCCAACAACCATATCCAAAGAGCACCTTTTCAGCCATTGTACAATGGATTGATCCAGACTTAGTTCGGATCGATCAAGAGTCTTGTTGGATCGATCCAAAACCCCTTTCTAGAGCCTCTTTTGCAGTTTTGCACATTGGATCGATCCAAGCCGTTAGAAACTCAAAGATTTACATCTTGGATCGATCCAGACCTAATTTGGATCGATCCAAGACCGGCTGACGGGTAAAAATGGACGGTTCAGATCTAATCTGATGGTCCACGACCTAAGGCCTATAAATAGGGGTTTTGGCTTTTATTTTTGGATTATTTTTCCATCCTTTTTCCCATCTTTTTCCAACCTTTTCTCCAGCCTTCTTCCCTCCTTTAGCTCTTTCTAATTCTTAGGGAGCCAAAGGTGGATTTTGATGAAGAAGATGGATCAAGCCTCCTCTTTCATGAATCTCCTACCTAAGATGAATAGCTAAACCCCTTCTCCTTGGGAATTCCTTGATGTCTTAGGTTCTTTTCTTAGATTTCTCTTTTGTTTCTTGATGTAATGACTCTTTGAGATGGTTTTTATATGAATTCACATGTAATCCTTTGTTTCTTTAATGAAACCCATTGTTGAATGTTTCGAATGCTTTCTCTTGCAAGTGATTGTATGAAAATTAGATGTTTGCTAGATGTTTGATTAAATTCCTCAAAGAAGAGGTTATGCTAGAACCATGGCCAACTCTAGAGGATGAATCCTTGATCTTAGGATAGGATCTTGAGGTGCTAAAACCACCCCAAGCCATGACTATCCTATTTACCATTCATGTCTTTGATGGTGGGTTGGAGTGAGATATTAAACCCATCTCAACCCAATACATTATTCATACAAAGCCTTGATTAATTGCCAACAATGTGACCTTAATCCGGCGATTGTTGAGCTATGATCGAATTAAAGCCTCCATCATAGATCTTAACCTTGTAATTCACCGATGAGATGATCCTACGCCGACATCTCATTAGCGGCAAGCGCTACTAATCCTACGCTCATCAATCCCCAATTTAGACCATCTCCTTGAGTGTCATTTATCTTAATTCATAGAGAAAGTATTTAGATCCTAATTCGGATTGGAATTCCCTAGGATTTCTCTCTTGGTAAATTTTTGCCTTAATTGTTTTTAGAATACTTTAGTTAGAAAACTCAAAGAATCAATCCATTTGTTTCCAACTATTGTAGAGATTATATTGCATTTGTTAGTTCGATCATCCAATTCCTTGAGGATTTGACCCATGCTTCCACTAACTACGTTGTAGTTAATTAGTAGTCCGGTAAATTATTTTGATCACCTTTGATATACTTAACGACACATTTTAAGGCGCGTCAATCCCCCAGTGCCCACTCGAGCCATCATGTTCCCCCTGCATTTGTTAGTTCGACCATCCAATTCTTTGAAGATTCGACTCATGCTTCAACTAACTACGTTGTAGTTAATTAGTAGTCCGGTAAATTATTTTGATCGCCTTTGATATACTTAACGACAAATTTCAAGGCGCGTCTACCCCCCAGTGCCCACTCGAGCCATCGTGCCCCCCCCCCCTCGGCAAGCTCTGCGCCAGCGCCATCGATGGCAGCCCCGGCGGCCACTGAACCACTGAGTCCCTCGCTGCCGCCAGCATCTACACCTACCTATTCGAGCGCTCTCCCTCCGACTCCAAGCCTTGCGGTGGCGCCACCCCTCTCTCCATGCTCACCGACTTCTCCCTCTCCGCCTCCCTCGTCAACCTCCGAGGTTCCCGCATGCACCTCCTCTCCCCTTCGAACCTCCTCTCTGACTTCTCCCCCTTCCTCTCCGACCATCTCCACATCCCCATGCTCCGTCACGAGGTCCTCGACTCCTTCCTTCGCGCCCGCTCCGCCTCCTGTGGCGCCCACCTCATCCTTGCTCTCATCACTTCCCTCGACATCCCGTCCTCCTCTTCTGATCCTTACATCATCCACTACATCTCCTCCAGTTCCCAGGAGTCCCTCGTCGTCGACGTCGTCATCTGCGTTGACGGCGCCAACAGCCGCGTCGCCAGATCCATCAGCGCTGGTGATTACTCCTGCACGATAGCTTGCCGGCCAACCAAATGTCCCACTTCGCCGAACTCACCGAGATGTACTTAGGCAACGATGTCTCCCCTAACTCCTACGGCTGGGTCTTCCCCAAATGCAGTCATGTCGCCGTTGGCACCGGTACCGTGGTCTCCAGATCAAAAATCAAAAAGTACTAAGACTTAACGTCGGTTTACCGTCTACTGACTTAACGTCGTTGGGTGTTTGGTAGTAAATCGAATGGTTTTGGTAATATAAGATTCATTTTGAGCGGTTTTAAAACATAGGGTCCAAAATGAACATTTTCAAAATTACAGGGTAGTAAAATGTTATTTTCCCTATAATTTAAATAGTTAAAGACACTTCTTTGTTATGTTTTAGGATAACTAATAGTTCATATAGTATCATATCTACGTTGCCATATATAATATACTGGGTTAGAAACAAGCTGCAGATAAGCTCATGTGCCGAAACTAGCTTCGTTCGAGTCTTTATCGAGCTCAAAAAAGCCGAACTTGAGCTGGAAGCCACGACTTCTCAGCTCGAATCGAACTCGAGTCGGCATTTAGGTATGGGTCGTGTCATATGCACCACAAAAATTGATAGTGTATCATACCAATTTTTTTGTTCGGTGATTTTTCATCGAATTTTTTTATACCAGTGCGGTGGAATGCCACTGAATTTACATAGTTCAGTGGCATTCCACCGAACTGGTATAAAAAATTTGATGAAAAACCATCGAACTGGTTTGAAAAAATTCGATGATTAATCACCGATTAAGTTGAGTTTGGTGCACTTATCAAATTACATGGTGTATATAAAATTATCCTTCAAGTATTTTCGAGCCGAACTTGAGCTGGACCTAGCTCACTCGCGTTGGTTGGGGGGGGTTCAATTTACACCCCTAGCCGCACCATCTATCACAAATTTCAACCGAATAAGATGGGGATTTGCATAGAGAATTCTAATTCAAGACGTCATATAAGAGGTTTCAAGTCTTAACTGCTACACTGGTGGTGACAAGAGTCAGAGTTCGTGATAGCTATTTCTGAACGACAACAAAGAAAACACTAGGAACCTTCGTCTTTAATTCTTATGACATTGACGTGTGAACTAAAATCGCAATGCTTGCGTATTGATTTCGAATTCTATTGCTGGAGCTTGAACATGATGGTGATATTTTTTAAGATCCATGATGTGACTTGTACGAAGAATGCTCCATTCTAATTTTCAATTCGAAAAGCTGCCTACCAAATCCTTATGCTACCTTCTTTCTTAACGGATAAGTGGTGAATGGTCCCGGCAGGAGACCTTTTTTCTCTATAGTCTGGATAGAAGTTTTTAAACCGTTTAGTCCACTAATTTATAATTTTATGATGAAAATATCTTTATTCTCCATCCCCTTTAAGATGGAGGTGAAGACTCCGTCCTCAACGAAGTTGGGGACTCTCCCCGTCGGTGGAATGCCGAGGAAGGAGGTGGCCAAGCACTAAGTCGCCAATCCTGGGCTCCCAGTTGCCGATTGGAGGTCGGGAGGACGGGATGTCGAAGGTCACGTCAGGAGATCGGGGATGACGAGGCCTTTGTAGGGAGAGGTGAGAGGAGAGAAGGCCGATCGGGATCGGGTGAGTCGGGTGCGAGCGGCGTCGGAGATGGTGATGGAGATGGCAATGGAGGATCGTGACGGGGGCACCGGGGAAGGAGGTGGCGGCCGGGAAGGAGGAGATCGGGGGTACCGAGAAAGGAGGAGATCAGAGACGACGAGGCCGATCGACTACTTGAAGCCGATTGGCGACTGGGAGGAGATGGGGGGCGCCGAGGAAGGAGGAGATCGGGGGACGACGGGGCTGTACGACAAGAAATCTGAATGCATCTCGGGAGAATGAGATTTGATTTCATTGCGACAAATATTTTGATTATATGGGTGATATGTGGACACGACACTCCCGAGATGCCAGACTGACAACCCGTTAATTACATCCCCTTAGGGAAAACCCCTGATTAAGGACTCGGGATCTAAAGTCCCGTTACATTAATATAAAAGACATTAATAAAAGACATAGAAAAGAATATTTCGAAGGATATCGGGTGGAGGCAGAACCTCCGACCCTCACCTTTGTTACCAATGCGGGCGCTCCTGTCTTCTTCCTCAGATCTGGTACGGGGTCCTCAGGTTGGTGAGCCTTTCCTCTTTTACGCCGACGCCTTCTACTTTTCCTCTGGATCTACAGCTTTTGGCCTTCAACGTTGAAGAGCTTTCTCCTCTGTATCTTGTATCTGGAGAGTCCGGCAGGGTGTATGTACGATCTCCAAGGTCTCTCAGAAGCCAAAGAAGCCCAGAGCCAGAGAGAGCCAAGAGAGCCAAGCCAACCAAGAGAAGAGAACCCAGAGCCTCCCCTCCCCTCTCTATTTATAGGCGAGGGGCTAGAACTCTTGGCGGGCGCTTTGAATTTTGAAAGCGACCTACCGTATCTCGGGAGTTGGGGTGTTAGGCGCGTATCCGGAGAGATCGTACCTGAGAGATACGTAAGTTGTTCCGAGGATCGTATCTGGGCGTTGAGGTTGTTCCCAGGAGATCCTATCCGGGAGTTGGGGAGATTTCTTCTCCTTTGAATTTGAATCCTTTATTTGAATTCAAAATGCATGTTTGAATTTCGAACATATGTGTTCGAATATGTTTGAATTTGGATATTTGTTTGAATTTCGAATATCTGTTGGAATTTTGGATATTTCGTGAATTTACCAAAATGTCCTTGGTCAAGGGTGATGTGCAAATGACCGAACTGCCCCTCCATCGGCCCATACTTATTTTGGACCAAAATACCCTTGTGTTAGGTTGGAGGGCCAATATGCATGTTTTGGACTATTACATCTCTGGAGATGTAAAATGACCAAAATACCCTTGGGTTAGGCCATTACACCCCTGGAGATGTTAAATGACCAAAATGCCCTTGGGGACGGAAATTACCAAAATGCCCTTTATTTCCTGATTTATGTAGGATGCCATCAAAGCCAGGGATATGTGGAGGGCACCTGGTCATATGTGATTTTGAGGGACATGTACTTGGCCAAGATATTTCATGAATATCACTAATTTTAGCCTTAGCTAAAATCAGTGTCAACAGATGCCTCCTCGAGGCCTGCGTGTGAGACTTATGCGACTCGAGCACGCAGGGCTCGAAGAAATTTGTGGAATTTGAATGTTGACGTTATCTGTCAACCTCGGAATTTGGTCGTGTGAGGTGCTCACAGGGGACCAGATCATTTGTGAAGACTATTCAGGTATCATTCTTGGGGTTTCGAGACTTGAGCTCGGACGCCAGGGACGAGAGATTTTTTTTTTTTTTTTTTTTTTTGACTTTTGGCTTTGAAACTTAGAGCATGTATGTGTGCTCTGAGTTCTTGTTAAGTTTGCATGAAGGATATGGACATGCTCTGCTCAACACGAGTAGGTCCAATCATGTGTGTGCATCATAGCACATGAGAGGCTCAGAAAGTTGGTGTATGACCTTTGTTGGATTTCCCCTCGTATGTGTTGGTGAGAGGTCCTCTCTAAAGACCGGGCTTTGAGAGAGATGATATATGTAGTGATGAGATCCAGAATGTCAAGAATTTGGGTTTGTAGAGCTAGGAGCACATATATTTTGCTTCCAGTTCACGCTAGATAGAGATTTACTCAAATATTTGAGTTTAGCTCTCTATTAGTTAGGATGGAGATGGAGGTTCCGTGAGAATATGTACCCCACAGGAGTCCTGCCATTGAATCTTACCAAGGCTAAAGCCAACGAGCAATTCCAATGATGAAAGCTTGAGGACTTGTTGGAGCTCATGCAAACTTATATCTGATGAACTCCCCCCCACATATTTAATGCCAAGTTAATGTTTCCTCTTTTTTTTTTTTTTTTTTTTTTTGGGGGGGGGGGGGGGGGGGAACTCTAGAGTCCTATTTTGGACTCTTTGTCCATTGGTTTCAACCATAAATTCCGAAAATTGGAAGAATTAGAGTTTTAGTAGGACTCATGTATGCTCATCCTACATTACTCTTTCTTCTCTCTCTCTCTCTCTTTTTTTTTTGTTTATTTATTTATTTATTTATTTTTTTGGGAACTCTAGAGTCCTATTTAGTTTTGGACTCTATGTCCATTGGTTTCAGCCATAAATTCCGAAAATTGGAAGAATTCTTATCCTAGGTGACCACATTTTGGGTGCTCCATAGGAATAAGTGAACTAGGACTCTTGTAATTTGTACTATGAGTCCTATTAGTTTGGACATCTTTCATATATGAGTATATCCAAACCAAGTTAGAATAGGATTGTTTCCTACTCCAACTCTTTTTTCAAATTGGATTTGAATTGTCACAGGATATCTTCTTAATCAAAGTAGGAGTTCATGTATATCTCATGAATCCCAAGGCAGCCTATTCATAGCTTTGAGATCCCTTTGACCGGCTCAATTTTTTTTGAAGCTTTGGCGTAAGGGAGTCTTGGCTGCACGTTGAGGGGAAGCTTGGAGAAGCTTTATGAGGTTTTTTTTTTTCTCACTCTCTTCACTTCTTCTCTATTGTATGCTGACATGACTGCTTCTTTTCCTTCAATTTGCATGCATGTCTTCATCTTCCCCCTTTTTTTTTGTTTCCATATTTCTTTTCCATACCATCCGTACCTCTTGTTTGAGATTGTATCATGACGGTACCCGGTCGTACATCACGAAGCGACGGCTTGTGGGGGGTCAATAAAAATATGTCTTGCGGGTGAAGATGGCGCAGCTTGCTCCGCTATCCGACGCAACATTACCGATCCCACGGCGATTGCTCCACCGTGTTGTGTGATATGGTATTTTGTTGATGATATGATCAAAACATGAGAAGCTTCCATTGCAACCCTTTGATGTGCATGAATGGAAAATCCGTCGGACCACAGTGTGGATAGAAGCACTGTATATGGTTGCGATGGCAGACCTGGGCATATCAAAGTTCTAGTTTATTTTAGTTCCGCCCCTTCTTCTTTTTTTTTCTTTTTTTTTCTTTTTTTGAATTTCCTCCTTTTTATTGCCGAGGTTTTCCTTCCCTTTCTTTTTTTTTTCCTACCGACCGTACCTCTTGTTTGAGGTTATATCACGACGGTATCCAGTCGTATATCACGACGCGACGGCTTGTGGGGGGGTCAATAAAAATATGTCTCGCGAGTGAGGGTAACGCAGCTTGCTCCGTTATTTGACGCGACATTACCGATCCCACGACGATTGCCCCACCGTGATGTTCGATCTGATATTTTGTTGATGATATGATCAGAAGCAAGAAAGCTCCTAAGGACACTTCGATGTGCATGGAAGGAAAATCCGCTGGACTGCAGTGTGAATAGAAGCACTGTGCATGGTCGTGGTGGCAGGCCCGAGCGCGTCGAAGTTTTTTTTTTTTTTTTTCCCAGCCTATTGGCGATTTTTTTCTTCCCAGGAAGCTTCACACTCAGCTGGGAAGCGCCAACCTTCACCTTCTGAGGATGGTTTGCCAACATCTCCCAAAAAAAGGTCAAGGACACCGCTTGTGGAGGAGAGTTCTGATGGACGAGACATCTCGCTAGTTCTCAACACATCAGAAGCTCATGATGTGGATATGGAGGTCACCTCATGCGCCGAAAGTAATCCTCCCGTTTGTCGCACTTTAGTGTTCTCACCCCCTTCCCTAGTGCTTCCACCAAGAGAGATGATAGACGCCCTCCGTGACATTGATCAAGAAGAAACTGATGGAGAGTTATCTCATACAGGAGAGAAGAACATGAGCTCTCCTAGACAGACGACGACCTCTGATGTAGAACTATCGTCACTTGCTGAGCCTGGGAGTATCCCTGAGGGGAAAAAGACAACTGAGGTGGAGCTACCCTTGGCTGGCGGGCCTGAGCGTCCTCCTGAAAAGACAACCATTGTGAATAGGGACACAGACAATGCTCCCCCCCACTCTGCTCCTTTTCACGAGAAGATAGTTGAAATTTATAGAGCCACTGAGAAGCATTTATTGGAGGTTTTCCTACCCATACTGACTCATTGCCAGGACCCTGAAGAGTTAAGCCGACATGTTTCATCGTTGTTGCAGGCACTACCTGACTATGCCTTGGGGTCATCATCTCTCAAAGGGACTTTGCAGTCTATTCAATCACAAATTTCTCATTATCAGGCTGAGTCTCAAGATGAGGAAAAGCAAGTTAAGGATTGCAAAACAGATATGGAGGACTTTACACAAGGCATAGAGACGTCCAAGTTGAAGCTGGAGGAGATATCAGACTGTCGCCGAGTTACGCTTGAGGATAGGCAACGCCTTGAGGCAATACTGAAGGCTCTTGACGAGAAGGACGCCGATTTGATAAGAGCTGAAGGGGAATGGACAACATCACTCAAGAAGATGCAAGAAGGCCATGATGAGGCAGTCCATCGTTTGGAAATTCTTCAAGTCACTCATGGTGACTTACAAGCTCATTTGGAGAGTACCTATGAGATTTTGAGGCGCTGGGGCTCATAGAGTCTCGTTCATCTTCTCTTTTTTTTTGACAGCAAACTTGAGTTTAGGTTAAACTCATAGAGCGTAGAAAACTTAGATTTATGTAGTTTGGGCTCTTTTATAGAGTTTGATTTTGATTTTGATTTTTTTTTTCATGTGTTCATAACTTTGCTTTCATATGAATGCTTTGCTTTGCTTTCTTTCACAAGGCTTATAAGTTTATGCTTGCGAAGTTTGGAACACAATGATTGGAACTTGTGCAGATGGAACTCCCAAGTTCTTTGCTCTTGCATAGATATTTTGAAACATACATGTGTTATCAGTTAGGCCCGTGAAGCTTGGGGCACTATGTTGAGAACTTGTGCTCATGGAGCTTACAAGTTTTTATGCTTTAGTTTATACTCGTGAAGCTTGGAGTGTAATTGCTTGCAGTTTAGGCCCGTGAAGCTTGGGGCACTATGTTGAGAACTTGTGCTCATGGAGCTTTCAAGTTTTTATGCTTTAGTTTATACTCGTGAAGCTTGGAGTGTAGTTGCTTGCAGTTTAGGCCCATGAAGCTTGGGGCACTATGTTGAGAACTTGTGCTCATGGAGCTTTCAAGTTTTTATGCTTTAGTTTATACTCGTGAAGCTTGGAGTGTAATTGCTTGCAGTTTAGGCCCATGAAGCTTGGGGCACTATGTCACCTTAAGCATAATATCGCTTTAAGAATTTACCGTTTACTGGAGGCGGGATGTATTCGCCATCCAGAGACGTGATTGTATAAGCTTCGTTAGAGTAGACCTTTTAAACTATGAAGGGTCCCTCCCATTTGGGCTCGAATTTTCCGTGTGTCCTCCTTGTGACGACCATGGGTCGAACGACAGCGAGAACAAGGTCTCCAACCTTGAACGAGCGACGCTTCACTTTTTTATCAAAGGCTCTAGAGATCCTCGCTTGGTACACCTCCAAATTTTGTTGGGCTTCCAAGCGTTTCTCTTCTAAGTTGTTGAGTTCTTCGAGTCTCAACTTAGCTGTTTGATCTTCTGTCAACTCTTCTTGCAGAGCTACTCTGAGAGAAGGAATTTGCACTTCAAGGGGAAGGACTGCTTCACCTCCGAAGACCAGAGAATACGGGGTTGCCCCGGTTGGAGTTCTTACGGTGGTGCGATATGCCCATAAGTTCTCCAAGAGTTTCTCGTGCCACTCTTTTTTGTTTTTATGGACCACTTTCTTTAGGAGTTTGCAGAGGATTTTGTTAAAGGCTTCTGCTTGTTCGTTGGCGGCCGCGTTATATGCTGATGAGAAGTAGTGCTTGATTTTGAACTTAGCACATAGTTTCTCCATGTTTCTATTTTTGAAAGGGGTGCCATTGTCCGAGATGAGTCTAGCTGGGATCCCAAATCGGTATATGATGTGTGTTTTGATGAACTGCACCACCGTCTCGCCTTTCACATCCTTGAGGGCTATGGCTTCAGCCCATTTGGAGAAGTAATCCGTTGCGGCTAGGATATAACTATGTCCCCTTGATGAAGAGGGTTGAACAGGGCCTACTACATCCAGTCCCCAGGTTTCAAAAGGCCAGGAGAGACTTGTAGGATGAAGTGGCTCCGGAGGCATATGTATGAAGTCTCCATGGATTTGACACACATGGCATCTCTTGGCATAGTCAATAGAGTCACGCACCATGGATGGCCAGTAGTATCCTAAGCGTTTCAACTGGTGATATAGCTTGGGGCCGGATTGGTGTGCTCCGCATATACCCGAATGAACTTCCTCGAGGGCAGATGTTGCTTCCTCATTGGAAAGACATCGTAGTAAAAGTCCATCGAAGGTCCTTCGGTATAGTGTATCATTGATGTATGTATATTTTGTCACTCTCCTTCTCAGCCTTAATCTTTCTTGAGCGTCAGAAGGAAGAGCCCCAGACATAAGATAGTCTAGGAAAGGCGCTCTCCAGTCTCTCATTTGAACTTCAGACGTGGAGATAGCATTGATAAGCACTGGTAGCTGTTGGTTCAGTGTTTCTTCAAGGAGAGGGGGAAGAACCCATCTTTCCTCTATCCTGACTTCTAACACCGCTGTGGGTGGGAGAGACATAGTTGCGGCCAAGCCGGCCAACGCATCGGCTTTTTGGTTTTGCGAGCGTGGAACATGTTGAATTTTCAGCTCTTTGAAAGAGTTGATGAGTTCTTTGGCTCTATGAAGGTATGGGATTAGTTCTCCTTTTTTTGTGGCGTATATGCCATGAAGTTGATTTATGATGAGTTGAGAGTCGCCATATATGGTGAGTGGATCTATCCCCATCTCAGTGGCTATCTCCAGGCCGATTATGAGAGCTTCGTATTCTGCCATGTTGTTGGACGAAGCGAACGTTAACGTGAAGGAGTAGGGGATTAGAGCTTGTTCTGGTGTAACAAAGACCAGTCCTGCCCCCGCTCCTAAGCGTCTACATGCTCCATCAAAATACATCTCCCAAGAGGGTTGGACATCGGCCACAAAGACTCCTTCATCTGGAAAGTCATATTTTAGGATTTCGTCATCTGGGACTGGATAGGCGGCTAGAAAGTCTGCCAAGGCTTGACCCTTGACTGCTTTCTGCGGGACGTATGTTATGTCAAACTGGGACAGTAACATGGCCCACTTTGCTAGTCGTCCGGACAAAGTCAATTTTTTAAGTACATATCGCAAAGGATCAGCTTTGGATATGAGTTGCACGGGGTGCTCTAGAAGATAGTGGCGCAACTTTTGGGTGGCGAACACTAAAGAGAGGCAGATTTTTTCCATTTCTGAGTAGTTGTGTTCGGCTCCGACCAGAGTTCTACTAAGGTAGTAGAGAGCTCTTTCTTTACCTTCATTATCATGTTGCGCCAGCAAAGCACCGAATGATCCAGGCAGAGCTGCCGTGTATAGGATCAAAGGTCTTCCTTTGATGGGGGACGCTAGCACTGGTGGGTTGATGAGATACTCCTTGATTCTTTGGAAGGCATTGTGGCAAGCTCCGTCCCATTTGAAGGGAACTTGCTTTTTCATGAGATGTGAGAACGGCTTGCAGCGTCCCGCCAGGTTAGATATAACCTTCGTATATATGCTAGCCGTCCTTGGAGACCTTTCAACTCATGAAGGTTCCGAGGAGGGGGCATTTCCAAAATTGCCTTGATCTTGGAAGGGTCGACCTCAATCCCTCGCTTGCGCACTATAAAGCCAAGGAGTTTTCCGGATGCGACGCCAAAGGCACATTTCATAGGGTTCATCTTTAAGTTATATTGCCTGAGTCTTTGAAAGACTTTGGCTAAGTGTTTAAAATGATCTTACCTATGCTTTGTCTTTACCACCAAGTCATCAACATAACATTCCACGATATCATGGAGGAGATCATTGAAAATGATTGTCATGGCCCTTTGATAGGTAGCCCCGGCATTTTTTAGTCCAAAGGGCATCATTGTGTAGCAAAATATCCCTTTTGGCGTACGAAATGCAGTTAGCTCTTCATCTTCAGGAGCCATCTTTATCTGGTTGTAGCCCGAGTATCCATCCATAAAGGAGAGGATCTCATGCCCAGTAGTTGCATCTACAATGATTTCGGATATGGGCAATGGGAAGTCATCCTTTGGGCAGGCTTTGTTTAGATCTCTGAAATCTATGCAGAGTCTAAGTTGCCCATTCTTCTTCTTTACAGGTACAATGTTCACTAGCCACTTGGGATATTGGACTTCTCGGATGAAGTTTGCTTTGATGAGCTTGTCAACTTCAGTAATGATTTTGGGGATTAACTCCGGTCGGAAGCGTCTCTGAGCTTGCTTGACTGGGCGAACGCCTTCCTCTATAGATAGGCGATGCACAGCCACATTGGGATCTAACCCAGGCATTTCCTTATAACTCCAAGCGAACACATCCTGATTTTGACTGAGGAAAGTAGCATATTGCTTCTTCTCTTCTGGCGTCATGTGAGCGCGGATGAAAGTAGGGTGGGGATTGTTTTCTGCCCCCAGGTTTATCTCTCCGAGGTCATCGAAGGTCGCTTGCCCACCATCTTCAAGTTGAGGAGGCGCCTCTTGAAGGTCGATGAACTCTGTAGAAGTCATGCAGACTTGATATCCAAGTCCTGTCTTGTGAAAGAACAAGTCTTCACCATAGCGAATAGCTATCTTTTGCTCCTCTGATAGAAGGTCTTCAAAGGGCTGCTTTTGACCACGGCCTCCTCATAGGCCTTCACCGGAGTTGATATCATACCCCATCTGGGACATCATGTGTAGTGTCTTTTGGTCATTGAAGGGTATGGGTAAGGATGGACTATTGTCAGAAGATATGACCAGAGAGGCATGTACGAATTTGATAGGTTGGTTATATCTTGCCCCACCTTCATGTTCATTTGATGGACCTTCTTCTCAGGTTGGCGGGGGCCTCACATACGAAGGTAGAAGCTTTGGAAGAGGTATGGGAAAGTCTTGAAAAGTGGACTTGGGAAGTTCTTCTTCAATGACCTTGAATATTGGGTCTCCCGCTTTCGTCTGACTACTTGGGATATAACAGTATGTCTTTTTCTTCTGAGGAGGTTTCTTTCCTTGCTGGACAGCTGCAGTGAACTTCTCTGTGAAGCCCATGTCTGCAGAAGGTGTAGGGTCAGGTCTCTTCACCTTCAGTGGTGGCTCCAAGTAGAACTTAGCATCCGCGAAGAATGCTTCCCCTGGTGTAAAAGGTTTTGTGTCGGCGAACACTCTTTTGACGTCGCCTTCAGGGGTTTGGTATTTGAAGCATTGATGAAGTGTTGAGGGAACGACCTTGTACTCGTGGAGCCAAGGTCTCCCTAGCAAGGCATTGTAGGATGTGCGAGCGTCAATAACATGGAAAACAATGCTCGTGGCAAAGTCTTGAAATTTTAAGACTAAGCGAATGGAACCTAACACTTGTTGCCCAGCTTGGTTGAAGCCTTGGACCACAATATTGCTAGATGTTAAGTTCATAGTATCGTACCCTAACTTATGAAGGGTTTTAAGTGGTAAAAGATTGATGGCGGATCCACAGTCTAGCATCACGCGTGATGTGGGTATTTCATCGATATCGCCAGTTACTAACAATGGCCTATTATGTGGTTTAGTACCAAGTAATAAGTCATCGTCAGTGAATTCTATGTTTAGACTTTCAACTATGGGCGTCTCTGGTCGAGGAATTTCTGCCCGATAGTCATCAGGAAAAGACAAAGCAGTAATTAGAGATTTGCGAAGATCAAAGGAAAAACACAGAGCATCATACACGCTAAGCAATGCTGGTACTTTCTTTAAATGAGCAATTACATTATATTTAACTGACTCATTAGAGTTTACATTTTGCACTGCTTGCGGTACTTGGTCCCTTGCCTTTGGCTGTGGAGGTTGGGAATCCGGGAGCCGGCGTCCAGAGCGAGTGATGATCTCGTGGACTTCGACCTTTTCTTCTTCCGGGAAGCAGAGTGATCCATCATCATCTTCGAAGACTCCTATTGGGAAGCATGAATAGTTGTCCCAAGTGACGTTGGTTTTCGGAACATGTGGTTTTCGAGTTTGAAGGTCTGTGGAGACTCGGTGGATGAAACCTTCTATCTCTTCTCGAGCCATAACCTTTCTCAAGACTTTATATTTTGGAGACCTATGTCTCTTTGGCCTTGGTTGCCAATCTTGAGGGAGAGGCCTTGGAGGATTGAGTCTAGCTGCTCTAACTCTTTCCTTGAAGGCTCGTCTCTTTATTTGCTTTTTGCTGAGGTAAGGTCTGCCATAGGGATCATAACTTGGATTCTCATCAGACAATGATTCTTTATCATCAATGTCAGGAGGACACAACTCTCCCAGCGTAGGCCAAGGGTGAACTTCAACGGGGTGTAAGATAGGTACTGGGTACCTCTCGGTCGGAATGTCGGAAGGAATAATTGTATGTTTATTCCTATCTTGATGACATGAGACCGATGGAGTATACTCCATTCCTTCATATGGGGGTGTTGAAGGAGTATACTTCATGCCTTCATGAGGAGGTGTTGAAGGGGTATATTCTTCACATTGAGAGTCAGACTCTGAGGAAAGGGTAGTGGTAGTGACCACATGTGTTAACTCCACTTTCTTCCCTTTTTGGAGCTTTTTCAAAAGTCCAGCATCCATAACTCCATCGTCTATCAACTTTTGAATTTTATCTTTGACGATAAAGCAGTCTTGGAGAGTATGGCCCAAGAGCCTATGGTAGGGGCAGTATAACGGATCATTGACTCTGTTCACCTCTTGAGGATGTCGAGGCTCTGGGAGCTCAATGAGTCCGAGGTCTTTCAAACCCCTGAAGATGTCTAAGACTTCTTCACGAGGGAAGGAGTATTCCTTCTCTATTCTTTCTTTAAGTGTTTTTATTTTTCTTGGGCCCGCATCAGCAGAAGTATCTCTAGGTCGAGATTGGTCCCTTGGGACATACACCTCCCTTGATCTAGGATTTTGGGTAGTAGACTTCTGCATGACTGCTTTGCCCTTGGAAGGAGCAGTCTTGTCCCTCTTCGTATGATCAGAGATTCTGTCTACCATTTGGGTCTTCCGAGCCACATGCAGTAGGTAGTTCTCAATGTCAGTCGCCTTAGAGGCTAACTCTTCGAAGGTGAGCGGACGGACACCTTGCAGGTAGACAGCCATTTCCGGACGTAAGTTATTCATGCAGATACGTACGGCTTCCGCTTCCGTGATGGGTTGCGGGCAATGAATACTTAAATTTCTCCATCGGTTGATGAAGTCTGCAGCCTTTTCGTGAGGATTTTGCTCTGTCTGGGTGAGCTCTGTGATCCCCACATTTCTTTGGGTGCTATAAAATCTTTGAAGAAAAGCCTCTTGCATTTGCTCCCAAGAGGTGATGGACCCAGGCGCCAACTTGCTATACCAAGTAAAGGCTGGACCAACAAGGGTTTGCACAAATTGTCGGAGCAATAAGGCGCCATTGTGGGCTGTGTCTTGGCATGCGGCCAGAAAATGAGCAATATGCTCATGTGGAGACCCACTCCCATTGAACTTAGTGAATTGAGGTTGTCTATAATTCACTGGAAATGGGACTAAATCGATGTCGGCCGGGTAGGGCTTCATGTACCCAGGCCTCATAGAATATTGGTTCTGCATTTGGAGAGCTCTAATATTTTCGGATTTCATCCTCTGTACTGTCTCCAAGGACACCATGTTTGTTTGGTGTTGATGGTTATGTGGAGGTGGTTGTTTGTCAGTGTGAGGGTGATGCTGATCATGATTATGTGGAGGTGAGGAAGTGTTTGCAATAAATGAAGTAGTAGGGATCTAAGCTTTCAAATTGGCTATCTCTGCCTCCTTCAATTGCAGGGCATTCCTCAACTGTTCAAGTTCTTCTTCTGTTGAAGCAGTAAGAACCTGGTAGCGCTCCGGGGAAGCCGGTCTTTCTCTTGGAGACTTAGGCAGAGGAGGGAACTCTTCCTCGAAAGAGGGCTCAAGGGCAGCTCCTGTGCTATCTTTACTATCTAAGGAACGTGAGCGTAGTGTCATGCTCCTAGTATGAGGCCGACTACGGGGCTCTGGAGCAATGCTCTTCACCGGGTCTACGTCAGTAGCCCTCTTCTTCCTTCTCTTGGCAGGAACATTTGAGGATGTGTGACTTGATGTAGACATCTCGTCATCTTCAATCCCGATAGGCATCGCCGCAAAGACATTGAAAGCGTTCCCTGAGAGGGTGTCTTCTCTGACGTCTTGTCTGCGAGCCTTTCGAGAGGTGAGTTGGTTTTTGGGAGAGATTTTTGGTGCTAAACTATAGCAAGGATGCCGTATGCCCTCAGCATGGCATGGTGGATGACGGTAGGCGACTCCTCTTTGTGAGGTGAATTGATTTTTTGGAGGAGCTCTTAGTGCTAAACCGTAGCAAGGACGCCCTATGCCCTGAGCATGGCATGGTGGATGACGGTAGGCAACTCTCCTTTGCTTGTTCTTGCCGCCGGGTCCCCTAGCCTTGGCAGGAGGGTCCGTCAGGCTGACAGTGTTGGGACTCCATTTAGGAGGACAAATGTTTGAGCCCTTCTCGATGTGAGAAGTGTCTGCGCTCCACTTGGGATAACAAGTGTTAGCGTGGCTCTTACTCAAGTCTTTGATCTGGAGACTCTCCATCTCTCGGTTGGCATAGTTCACGTAGGCCATTTGCATATCATGAAGGTAGATGCGGTAGCTAGGGAGTCGGGACTCCCAGTACCTTTGTTGGCGGTCATATTCAACATGCAGGTACTTGGCGTGCTCTACAGGAGTGTAGAGGCCACTCCAAGTCTTGTCAGTGCAAGTAGTGCCAGGTGCCTTGCTGGCAACTACGGGAGTCGCCTGCTTTCTTTTGGAAACGACTGGGATGAAGCCGTCTTCATCGGCCATGGCTTCATGAGAGACTATCTCTCGATGTTTCGGAGGGATAGTGGATCTCGGCTGGCGAGATCTCTTGCCCCCTTGAGAGAGTTTCTTCGACTGTTGGCAGGTTTTCTTCACTTCCTCCAGGCGGACTCGAGGACTGTTGGAGGGAGTTTTGATGGCATGATTTTGTGGAACACCAGGACCCTGTGAGGAGGGTTTTGTTGGTTGTCCATGTTTGCAAGGAGCTTCAACAGAGAAGGTTCCGGACTTGACAACTAAAGGTGACGTTGGTGGAGTGAGCGACACAGTTGATGAAGCCGAGGACACCGGAAGGCCATTTATCCCAAGGGGAATGTTGAACCAGAGGTCCCCAAAGCAGATGTTTACCAGAGCTCCGACTTGTGCCATTTCCTTCGTTATAGAAAGAAATAAGGTTAGTATTTTGGGACTTAAAATACCGAGTCCAGAGATGAGGGGAGGAGTGCGTCCCACCGGGCGTGCCAGAAATTTGTACGATAAGAAATCTGAATGCATCTCGGGGGAATGAGATTTGATTTCATTGTGACAAATATTTTGATTATATGGGTGATATGTGGACACGACACTCCCGGGATGCCAGACTGACAACCCGTTAATTACATCCCCTTCGGGAAAACCCCTGATTAAGGACTCGGGATCTAAAGTCCCGTTACATTAATATAAAAGACATTAATAAAAGACATAGAAAAGAATATTTCGAAGGATATCGGGTGGAGGTAGAACCTCCGACCCTCACCTTTGTTACCAATGCGGGCGCTCCTGTCTTCTTCCTCAGATCTGGTACGGGGTCCTCAGGTTGGTGAGCCTTTCCTCTTTTACGCCGACGCCTTCTGCTTTTCCTCTGGATCTACAGCTTTTGGCCTTCAACGTTGAAGAGCTTTCTCCTCTGTATCTTGTATCTAGAGAGTCCGGCAGGGTGTCTGTACGATCTCCAAGGTCTCTCAGAAGCCAAAGAAGCCCAGAGCCAGAGAGAGCCAAGAGAGCCAAGCCAACCAAGAGAAGAGAACCCAGAGCCTCCCCTCCCCTCTCTATTTATAGGCGAGGGGCTAGAACTCCTGGCGGGCGCTTTGAATTTTGAAAGCGACCTACCGTATCTCGGGAGTTGGGGTGTTAGGCGCGTATCCGGAGAGATCGTACCTGAGAGATACGTAAGTTGTTCCGAGGATCGTATCTGGGCGTTGAGGTTGTTCCCAGGAGATCCTATCCGGGAGTTGGGGAGATTTCTTCTCCTATGAATTTGAATCCTTTATTTGAATTCAAAATGCATGTTTGAATTTCGAACATATGTGTTCGAATATGTTTGAATTTGGATATTTGTTTGAATTTCGAATATCTGTTGGAATTTTGGATATTTCATGAATTTACCAAAATGTCCTTGGTCAAGGGTGATGTGCAAATGACCGAACTGCCCCTCCATCGGCCCATACTTATTTTGGACCAAAATACCCTTGTGTTAGGTTGGAGGGCCAATATGCATGTTTTGAACTATTACATCTCTGGAGATGTAAAATGACCAAAATACCCTTGGGTTAGGCCATTACACCCCTGGAGATGTTAAATGACCAAAATGCCCTTGGGGACGGAAATTACCAAAATGCCCTTTATTTCCTGATTTATGTAGGATGCCATCAAAGCCAGGGATATGTGGAGGGCACCTGGTCATATGTGATTTTGAGGGACATGTACTTGGGCAAGATATTTCATGAATATCACTAATTTTAGCCTTAGCTAAAATCAGTGTCAACAGGGGCCATCGAGGAAGGAGGAGATAGGGGATGACGGGCCGCAGGGGAAGGGGGAGATCGGGGACGACGAGGCCGTCGGAGAAGGAGGAGATCGAGGGCAACGAGGCCGCAATGGGAAGAGGTGAGAGGAGAGAGAAAAAGCGGGGAAAAATAGAAAAAAGGTAGAAAAATAGGGGAAAATAATAGAAAACGGGAAGAAGTGTTGGAAAATAGGAAAATATGATGATAAAATAGGTGAAAATATCAAAATTATGGTGGAAAGTAACTACCAAAATTGTGAAAAATAACTACCAAAATGGTGGTAGAAAGTAAGTAATAGAATCGTGGAAAGTAATTACCACAAAAAATGTGAAAAGGAATTACCACCAAAAAATGGTGAAAAGTCACAATCATAATTGTGGATAGTAACTACCATAAAAAAAATGTGAAAAGTAACTACCAAAATTGTGCAAAGTAACTACCACCGGTATTGTAGAAAGTAACTATAATAAATGTAAAAAGTAACTACCGTGGAGATGGGGGATCGGTGATGGGGAGGAGATTGGAAGGAGGATGTGGTCATCAAAGGTGGTGACGGGGATCGGGTGGGTGATGAGGAGGTCGGAAGGAGGAGGAGATCGTCGGAAGGAGGAGGAGATCGAACAAAAGGAGGAGGAGGTCGGCAGGGAAGGAGGAGGTCAAGTTGTCGATGATGGGGAGGTCGTTGGTGGAAGGGCGATCGGGATCAGGTGGGTCGGATGCGAGCAGCGTCGGAGGTGGTG
Source organism: Narthecium ossifragum (assembly GCA_963920575.1). Taxonomy (NCBI): domain Eukaryota; kingdom Viridiplantae; phylum Streptophyta; class Magnoliopsida; order Dioscoreales; family Nartheciaceae; genus Narthecium; species Narthecium ossifragum. The sequence continues at coordinate 8,152,942 of OY986970.1, forward strand.
ATGGGGGTGGCGATGGAGGATTGCGACGGGGGTGCCGGGAAAGGAATTGGTGGTGGGGATGAGGCCGGGGGAGGAGGTGGCGAGGCTCCCAGTTGGTGATACCGGGCTCCCAGCCACCGATTGGAGGTCGCGTGAGGAGATCAGGGACGATGAGCCTGTCGTGGGAAGAGGTGAGAGGAGAGAGAAAAGGCAGGGGAAAATAAGGAAAAAGGTAGAAAATAGGTGAAAATAATAGAAAATGGGAAAAAATGTTGGAGAATAAGAAAATATGTTGAGAAAATAGGTGAAAATACTAAATTATGGTGAAAAGTAACTACCAAAATTATGAAAATTAACTACCACCAACATTGTGGAAAGTAACAATCATAAATGTGAAAAGTAACTACCGTGGAGAAGAGGCCCCCACTATTTTTTCTTGATTTTCCACATATTTTTCTTATTTTAGCTGATTTTTTTCCACATATTCTTTGTGAAAAGTAACTACCGTGGAAAGTAACTAATGCGGAAAGTAAGTATGGTGGAAACTAAAGCTTTTTTTCACTTTCAAAAATGGAAAGTGAAATCCCCCCACTATTTTTCTTGATTTTTCCCATTTTTTCCTTATTTTAGCTGATTTTTCCACACATTATTTGTGAAAAGTAACTATCATGTAAAGTAACTATTGAGGAAAATAAGTATGGTGGAAACTAAAACTATTTTTCATTTTAAAAAATGAAAAGTGAAATTTTCCCACTAGTTTTTTTTATTTTTCCACACATTATTTGCAAAAAGTAACTACAGTGGAAGGTAACTACAGTAGAAAGTAACTACCGTGAAAAGTAACTATGATATTTCATGAAAAGTAACTACCATATTGTATGAAAAGTAAGTTTCCTATTTTTCACAATATTTTCCATTATTTCTGCTATTTTTCTAAAAATTTCCTATTTTTGAAAATGCCTTTTCTCTTTCCTATTTTTCTACCATTTTCCTCGATCACCACTCCATTGCCACCTCGCGATCCTCCTTCCCCGACGTAACTCCATCGCCCCTGTCGCGTTCCTTTCCATCGTCGCCGGATTTCCTCGATCTGCGACGGCGAGCTCGAGATCGACGACGGACAGTGAGATCTGGATCGACGATGGGCGGCGAGATCAGGATCGATGTTGGACGGCGATCTCAGGATCGGGATCAATGTCGGACGGCGATCTCAGGATCGGGATCAGTGTCGGACGGTGACGGATTAGTGACGGCGAGCTCAGGATCTGGATCAGGATCGGTGTCGGACGGTGAGCTTGGGATCTGGATCAGGATCGGTGTCGGACGACGAGCTCGGGATCGGGATCGGTGTCGGACGACGAGCTCGGGATCGGGATCGATGACGGTGAGCTCGGGATGGATGGCGGCGAGCTCGGGATCGGCGACGAACGGTGAGATCTGGATCGGCGACGAGGATGGATCAGTGACGGACTTGGATCAACAACGGCGACGGATCGGTGAGGAAGTCACGTGAGGAGGCCGGGATCTGGATCTGAATCGGTGATGATGGTTGATCTGGATTGGCGACGACGACGGATCGGTGACGGGGGTATGAATACACATAGATACACAATAGGGGCTTTTTGGTCAAATAAAGGTACGAAGATCTAATAACAAATTGTCATATTTTAGAAGACTTATCTACAAATGGCCCTTTTTTAGGGCTAAATTACGCTTTTGGTACCTGTAAAATTTTGAATATACCACTTTAATACCTCTAGTTTTATAATTATGTTTTTGGTACCTATACTATTAAAACCGCTTCGTTTTGATCCGACCGTCTAACATGGTCATTTTTTGAAACGGCAAACCGGTCACGTGTTGCCTGCGACTGGCTTTGCCACCTCATCATCATCTCTAATATCTAATATCTCTTCTCTCTCTCCTCCCTCTCTCTTACGTGCTCTCTCTCTCTCTCTCTCTTGGTCACTGGCAATGAACTCAACAGTGGGTTTCAATGGCCACGGTGTGATCGCCGGGCATCGTCTCATGAGGAAAATGGAGAGGTACACAGAGAGAGAGAGAGAGAGAGAGAGTGGTACTACCACTAGTGCCAACTCTTCTACATACATACATACATACCACTAGTGCTGCCTATCTAGCAGCCAACCCAGCTACCAAAACCCAGGACTACAGGGGTCCAACATCCCTGAAGCCAATGGGAATCCTTCGGCCAGTTCTTGTGTCGCCATCCATTGCTTGGCGTCCTCCCATTCACTGCTCGACCCCCAGGCCGTGACCTCTTCTTCCTTGGCCTCTTATTCCCCGTACATCAAAGAAGGCACGGAGCAAGCCGCAAAGCTATGCAAGAAGAAGCAGAGCATGGCCGCCAATCACCTTGCAAGAAGAAGCAGAGCAAACCGCAGAGCTCTGAGCCGGATTGGAACATCTTCCAGCGCGCAGCGGCGACCACTCTCGATGTCGTGGAGGATGCCTTCATTAGCAACTTGCCGGAGAGGCTGCACCCGCTGTCGAAGACTGCCGACCCCGCTGTCCAGATAGCCGGCAACTCTCCCCTGTGGAGAAGAAATCGTCGTGCCATCGCCTCCCCGTAAGCAGCCGCATCCCACCCTTCATTAATGGGGAGTACGTCCGCAACGACGCGAATCCGCTCTTCGAGCCGGTGGTCGGGCACCACTTCTTCGACGTCGATGGCATGGTCCACGCCGTCCGCCTCGCCAATGGCTATGACACGACGGTGCTAAAGCCGTTGCTGAGCTTCTTGAGAGCTACCGATAATGGAGGGAGAGACAGAGAGAGGAGACATGGAGAGACATGGAGGGGAGGGGGGACAGAGAGGATAGAGGAGAGAAGGAGAGACAGAGAGAGGGACAAGAGAGAGAGAGCGCTTTAGAGAGAGGGAGGAGAGAGAGAAGAGATCCGGCAGGGAGAGGGGGAGACAGAGAGGGGAGATGGAGAGACAGGGGAGGTAGGGAGAGGAGAGAGAGAGAGACAGAGCACGAAAGAGAGAAATGAACATAACATGAGCGGATTGCCATCAAGTTTGGATAACGGCGTCTAACGGTAGGTACTAAATATGTTAATATACATTAAATATAGGTATCAAAAACGTAATTATCAAACTAGAGGTACTAAAGTGATATATTCAAAATTTTACATGTACCAAAAAAATAATTTAACTTTTTTTTAAAATAAAGATCACAATGAGTCCTCCGGTCCTAAAGTAATTATTCAAACAAGTCTCCAGTGAGTTTCCACATATAAGAAGTCCTACGGAGAAATGAACATAATGTGCATACATACTGCAAGGCTGTCAAACTTGTTCATGTCTCCATGAAGATAAAACTATCCATGATTCAGCTGTCATCATATCTAATGCAGAAGATTCATTATATAAAATGCATGGCATCTCGTGATAGTTTTATTCTTTAAAAGCAGCAGCATTGAGGTTTGACCCAATTGGGATTTGGATGCCTGGAACTTGATTGTGCCCACATGGCTGCGTGCCTGACACTGACAATATCTCCAGTTGGACTAAATCTTCACATACACATGACCTTGTCTTCCAAATCAAAGGCATCCTCCCCGGGAATTCACATATGACCTTGTCTACTTCTTGAGATTAGTGGAAAAATACTTGATGGTTAACTGCAATGAGAGAGGAACCACTGTGAGTTGCTTGTTGAGAGAAGGCTCCACGGATGTCGTTGATGCTTGCAATGCTGATCGAGTTGTCATCGGCTCTTGTTTCAGATGTGCTGCATGTGCAGGTCTTGCTATCGATTAGGAAGGGTGCCGACTCACAGTTCTTGCCATCCACGAGGAACTGGCGATCAGTGCAGAACACTTTATTGAGAGGATGAAGATGTTACGAGCCGCTACCTCGTAAGCAAGGCTACTGGGGGGGGGGAGGGGTGGCGGATCTCTGCGATGGCCGAGCTCGGATGGGGTCGCCGGTGGCCGGAAGGAGTCGTCGGAGAAGGGGGACCTCGGGGAGGTCTGAACGGAGATGGGGCGGAGAGGAGGAGCCGCGGGTGGCCGCGACTTTGCCGGGAAAGGAGGAAAGGGGATGCGGGTAGGGGTTTCGCCGGGATTAATGGAGGACGGGTCACCGGGGTTGGAGATGGGGGTGGTGGCTGCGGTGTTTAGAGGGAATAGGTGGGGTTGGGGAGGAGGAGAGGTTGGTGGGGAAATAAGGAGGTAAGAAAGAAGGAAATGGTGGAGAAGGAGAGGGCCTCGCCGGAGGGGGTGGTCGTCAGGGATGTGGACCTCGCCGGAGTAAGTGGCCGCCCGGCGGCAGCCGTGGTGGTAGTGGGGTGGCTGTTTGGATAGTGGATTCAGGGTCAGATGAGGGTGGATGTGAATGGATGGTGGAGACCGAGTTAGATGGGGAATAGATTATGGATGATGAAGCGGTTGAAGGAATCTGGAGGATCCCAGGCCTTGAACACTCTGGGAATTAGACCAAGCTTTAGTAGGGTACTAATTTCATTAATTTTTTATACTTACCCTCTCATACATTGGGTAGCTTCTAAAGACTTTACCAAATATCACGCCTAATCAACCTTATAAGGAGCAGTTTCGATTAACCTGCATTAATTCATATCCCCTAAGTTTCTTTATATATATTTCTTAAGTTTGCTTTATATAAAGGTACATTAATTCATATTAACCTAAGTTCTATTAATATTATCTTATGCTAATGCTAATGATAAGACTTATATTATTTATTTTTATTATTATTTTATATACCCTAACTTTTATGGTGGCAGTGAACAAAAAGCTATGACCAACCTTCGAACCCTGGACCACCTATGGATTAACCCAGCCATCTAACCAGACAAACTACAGGGAATTTGTTAAAATTTTATATTAGCAATAACTAAAAACTGTGACAGGGGCACAGGTGAGTACTAGTCAGATATAAGACCCATTTAGACTCCTAATAAGCAAAGAGCAATAAAGATAGATTAGCAAGGCCTATAAAATAAGATAATTTCTACCGGGAAGGAAGGCTCAGCTCCGAGGAGGATCACCTTGAGCTCTAGTCTTGAACCGGGTTACTGGGCCTTGGGGAATAGGCCGGGCTGGCCCTCTGATGGAAATGGATCGGTCTTGTCTCCAGCTGTATCAAAGAATGAATGCCAGCGTTGCCGAGGCGGCATAAGGAGATAGAGCTACTTCAATCCCCAAGCCAGAACTGGCCCTTATAGGCCTTTACAGCATCAGCCCATGTCAGCGCATCTGGTACTCGGCTTCAAGCTGCTGTATCGGTATTTTCTATTTGATATATGTCCACTTTGAATTTATGGCCAAATCGGACTTCTAATTTTCACATTTGGCAAAAAAGGTGTGGCTATCTACACTACAGTTTAAACTCAACACACCATATTTTTTATTTTTTATAAAAAAAAAAAAAAAAATCCCAAAAAAACCCCAAAATACACTCCCAACCCCTCTCCCGGCTTCTCTCTCCCCTCTCCGGCGCCGGCTCCGGCCTCCCTCTCCACTGTCTCTCCCTCTTCCCAACTCTCTCCGGCACCTCCCTCGCCACCCTGAGCGCCGCCTCTGCCTCCCTCACGTCCGCGACCTCCTCCCTCGAGTACGCCGATCGCGAGGCGAAATCCTCGATCTCCGCCGCGCCCCTCGTGACCGGAAAAGCCACGACCCTGTTCGTAGGAGGGGGGAGAGGGAAGGTCGGCGGCGAAGTCGACGTAGCCAGCGAGGTGGGGGGAGCGGTTACCGGAGCCGCCGCCTCTCTCTGGCACCTCCCTCGCCACCCTGAGCGCCGCCTCCGCCTCCCTCACATGCGCGACCTCCTCCCTCGAGTACGGCGATCGCGAGGCGAAATCCTCGATCTCCGCCGCGCCCCTCGTGACCGGCGAAGCCACGGCCCTGTTCCAAGGAGGGGGAGAGGGAAGGTCGGCGGCGAAGTCGACGTAGCTAGCGAGGTGGGGAGAGCGGTTCCAGCCATCGAGGAGACTTGGGGAGAGAGAAGCCGGAAGAGGGGAGGGGAGAGAGAAGCCGGAGAGGGGAGAGAGAAGCTCCAAGAAGAGCACCGGAGCCGGCGCCGGAGAGGGGAGAGAGAAGCCGAAAGAGGAGAGGGAAGCCGGAGAGGGGAGAGGGAGGCCGGAGCCGGCGCCAGGGAGGGGAGAGAGAAGCCGGGAGAGGGGTGGGAGGGTATTTTGGGGTTTGTTTGGGATTTTTATTTTTATTTTATAAAAAATAAAAAATGTGGTGTGTTGAGTTTAAACTGTAGTGTAGATAGCCACACCCTTGGCAGAATGAGACCCTCATTGTTTTTTCGTAATAGAGGACCCCAAAAGTAGTCATCCCTGTTTTACCCCTGTCATGTAATGGCCTCACATCGCATGACGTGGCATGACCATATTATTTTTAACCCAAAATCTCTGCAACTCCCATGCAGCTTTTAGGTTAAAAACAAAAAAACCTCCTATCGCTTTAAATGCGACGGGATGTGTCTTCACGAAGTCTCCCATCGGGCATGGCTCCTCCCGCCATCTTCTCTTCACCCTTTCCACCGTCTCTTCTCTTCTCCCTTATTCTTTCATCTCTTCTCCCTTTCCACTGCCTCCTCTTCTCTACCTTCGGACGTCTCAGTTTTCTTCGTCAAAATAGTTCACCGGAGAGAGCTCTCCACACATGCAAGGCAATGAGAAGTGTTTCGCTGCATTGCTCACTGAAAAATAAGGTAGTTTTCTCGCCTTCTAACGCATCCCACACTATCTCAATTTGAACAGCGATGTCTCGCTGTTAGAGCCAGCAACTATTCTTCGCATACTGGGTGGCATTGATTTGAACACACCTCTCGAACTATGTTTCAACGGAGACGAAGCATTAGCTCAAGTGGTGAAAGAGATGATGATTAACGAACTCACATCGAAGGCCGAGGGGTAAGTTACAGAAGCACGGGTATAGTTATAAGATGTGTGTGTATAAAATTTTACATACGTGTCTGAACTTCTTTTCACGAGTATTCATAGGCTACGCACGTGTACAAAATTTATGAACATGTACGAGGTTTTCATGATTTTCGCGTGTATTACCAGCTCACACGTGTGTTAATGCACGCATATAAATCGGAACACGTGTATGTTTTGGTCATTTTACGAGTACTAATTTGTGAACTCCTTGTACACACAGTCATGAAGACGGGTCTGCTTTCGACACGTATGACCCATACAAGAAAATATATTTTGCGAATGACTGGGTAGTTGGTAGCGACTGCGAGGAGTCATCGGAGATGTTTGACTGTGACGAGGTAGATGAGTATGTTCTCAACTTCAAAACACTGGAAGCTCAAGCAACCTACTTTTTGAATGCCCCCGAGCCATATGTTGGAGAGAGGTACCCCGACAAGGCAAATCTGAAGCTATCGCTCGCAAGATACGCCATAACGCGCCGGTTCGAATATAGGTTAAAGGAATACAAGGGAGATAAAGTGCTTGCGCTAGGGGGTCTGCAGTTTACTTTTTTATACACGCGTATCCTGAAGATACTCGTGAAAAGAAGTTGTGACACGTATGTAAAATTTCATACACACGCATCTTATAATTATAACCGTATTTTCATCATAAAGTTACACACAACATCACCCTCGTGATAAAATAGGTGTTGTACAAGTCTGCTCTTGCTGCTGTATGATGTGCTTTATCCAGAGGAACAGGTGCTGCACAAGTCTTTTTGTTGTGGCCAAGTACTTTTCACCTTGAACATCTTCGCATTGCATCGATTGTGCCTCGTCTTGTGATGGCAGCCTTTTACGGTTGTTCGTTCATGTTTGCTGATGTTACAGTATACACGTATGTGTATATTATACTCGTGATTCCACCTATCATATGCACGTTAGATAAAAAATACGCGTCTTCAGCAAACACGTGCACATACAATGTTAAGTTCAGCGAACACGTGTCTTCAGTGAACAACAGTAGATAAACACGTGTTCCTCAAAAATACACGTATCGTCACAAACAATACACGTGTTGGGCCTTTTATGGTTGGTTATCAAAATGATTGGTTTTTACATTGCACCAAAATGTGTATGATATGATGCAATTTCTCTAGGCCTTTCGTACCGGGTCTCTTGCCTGGTCTCAGCTCCTCTTTAGCCAAAGCTATAGCTAAGTCGAGAGATACCTTTAGGGTTTTAGGAGAAGCACCCTAGGTATTCGACGAGGAAGGCTCAAACCGGAGGAGAGAGACGGATGAGGAAGAGGATTACCTCGCCGCTTCCTCTATAGTTGGTCGGCTACCCTTGGGAAATCCAAGCCTTGGAGAACGTGGCAGCGGTGATGAGGTGGCGGAGGGGAGCATGGTAGCCAAGGGGGACGCCAGGGACTTGGAGTTGAACGACGGAGGAGTGGACGGCAGCGGAGAAGGAGGGAAGCTTGACGGCGGACGGAGGATGGCCGCGGACGACGGAGGCCGGTGGTGGAGAAGGGATCCAGTGGTAGGGAAGGGAAGTGAAGGTGGCTGGTAGAGTTGGTGGAATTAGGATTACATCTACTCCTAAGATTATTCTATTAAAAACTCTACTTTATTCTTCAAAATTCATCCATGACCTAATACAAACTATAGAGGTCCTTTTATAGAGGCCTTGACATAGCTCTAATCAGACTAGACAACCCTTTTGCTTAAATCAACAAGTAATAAAACTTTCCTACTAAGACTCAATTATAACTCAAACTTCCTAATAAATATGACTTATAATAGGAACTAATAAAGCAAAGCATAAACTGAACTCAAACTAGAAAACTCATTCAATCAAGATAACTATTAACTAGGAAATCAACTAAGTAAGCAAACTAGCTAGGGAATAGAAATCCCTAAGGCCAGCTTGGCTCTACCTGCTCCAAAGGGGCATGGTTGCAACCAGCTCCTTAGCGTGGGCCCGCCCAAGCAAGGACGTGGGTCCCTTCTTGGAATGGCTCGGTTAGACCTCGTATCATTCCTCCTCCCTTCGAAATTGGCCTTGTCCTCAAGGCCTAAATGTGATGAGGAAAGAGAGCTATTCTCTTCTCGAACATGAGTGATGTGGCTAGACCGCAACTGTTGCTCTGAACTCGGCAGTGAGAACCCTGGTCGCACCCATGGTGGATCAGGTGGTAATCGGATTGGCGAATCAAGGAGCCATGCTGTTGTTCAAGAAAGAGGGAACTGAAGTGCCGGTGTATCTGGGGGTCACTGGAACTCCAAGAAGTAAATGGTAGCTACAAATCGGTGGTTGTGCATAGTCATCTTCTGTCGTTTGGGGTCGATGACTAGATCAACTCGAATCGAGTCCTCCCAATGTGGAAGTAGACTCAATATGGCAGCTGAATACTTGAGGACCCGTCCCTCTACTCCTGTGGCTCGTCGTGGGCCGCAAGGGTAATTTGGTAAATTGCGCCTTGTTGGCTTATTTCACACTCGCGTATGCACACACTGACCATGTTTGTAGTAATTGATCGCTCACAAACGTCGTCGTTAAAACGTATGCAAAACGCAATTTAGAATTTATAATCCTTCAATCAATACTACTCTACAAACGTAGAACAATGGTGAGATCCGGAGTCGAACCACAGGGAAAGCTTGTTTAACAAACAAAGAAATCAAATTAAATCTCTAAACTGAAGTCCTAAGACGAAGAAAAGAAGCTTGAATGGTTTTGTTATCTAAGGAATTAAACTACTGAAAAAAAACAATGAAAAGGTTGAAGTAGATCAATGAGAGAAAACCTAGGGATTACTCAATCCACTTTAGTTTCACTTCCTGTATTCTCTAATTATCCTCTTGTTTCTTATCTCGACATTATGGATTCACCGCTTCTTAAGCTTACATGAATCCCTAAAATAATGCAATTGTTTCCCTAAGGCATAACCTATCCAAACTTAGCATAGATTGTCTTCGAACTTAATCTGAGTACAACCTATCTTCATCTAGCATAGAGTATCTCAAAGGCATACACTAAAGCAACATGAAAACCATCCTACGAATCTCTACCATCAAGCACAGCAATCAAGTAGGTCTGAATGTACGTCGAGGAACTCTGTTCCCTCAACTCTTTATAAAATAAAACCATATTCATAGGATCATGTCTTTGAAAAGATAACAAGAATCAAACTAGAAAATACAAAAAAGCTACACTAAAGCTTCATGAGATCCCTAAGTAAAGAGTTTAGCCACTCATCTTTTGGATGAGATCCATGTATTCGATGAAGAAAGTTAGGGATCCACACCGCATCTCCGTCTTCTTCTCCAATCTGAATCCCTCTTTTTCTCTCTATGGAGGCCTCCCGTTTTCTAGCCACCAAACCCTTTTTATATCTTAATTCCAGGATTAGGGTTTTAGGGTTGAGTTAGACCTCAAGTGCAACACGGATTCCTGGTTCAACCTTGACAGCTTCTTCCAATCGCGACTAGGTTCAACCGAAAGATGTAGATTTGGAAGTCTTCTGTCGTCTCCCGAAGAGTTTGCAATATTTTGACTTATCTAAAATATTTTTCGAATATTCTTCCGGACGTCGACGGACCAGTCTTCCAGCAGCTAAATATCTTCATCTTCTTCAAAACTGCTATACATCCATCATGAATCTCTGAAAGTGTCCAACATGAAAGTTGTACGTCTTGATGTCTACTAACTGTCACCCATATTTCAGAATATTTGGACATAAGGAGAATTTCTGGTGAATATTGTGCTAACAGTCGACAGAGCAGTGTATTTCAGCATATTAACTGAATTTCTTGCATTTCTTCTCAAAACATGATTAAACCTGAAATCAACTAATAAGCTATCAAATACAAACACTCTCGCCATAACAAAGCTAAGTTAAGGGGTTGAATCATGAACATTTAGTGACTTATCAGTAATGTTTGGCTAGAATGGTTAGTGGGACCCGGGATCGAAAGATCCGGGCTTAGGCTTGAGTTCTTGCCTAAGTCTAGCTTTTTGGACAAATAGGATCGATCTTCTCTAGCTAAGAGATCGATCTTCTTGTGCCAGAAAGTCAAACTGAGTTCGTCATGAGAGATCGATCTCTTTTGAGGAAGAGATCGATCCCTCATAGATCGGTTCGTCCGCCTATAAAGCAGACTCAGCGGATTTTCTTAAATCCTTTTTGAAATCCGGAGATCAGGAGCTCAAATCTATCGATTTTGAAGGCATTTGAGGACGATTCAAGGCCTAGCAGCTGGATTGAAGCTGCTATTGCTTAGGTAGGGATTCCTACGTACAATCTTTCGGGTTTTTGGTTTTTCCGGTTTGATTATGTTCTTATGCTTAGATCTGTTAAAATACATGTTGGTTTTCCGTGATTTCACCGGTTTTGGACTCGTGGGATCTTGATCTATCAGATCCCAGAGTTTTGTTAAGTTTGGATGTATTTTCCGTCGGTATTTCTCGCCGGAAGTACGCCGGAGAACCCATTCTGATCGATCTCCTTTGAGGAGAGATCGATCCCTCTGGGTTGGTCATGCTGCGCCCGATGAAGGATCGATCCTTTGCTTGGAGAAGATCGATCCTGGGTCTTGGGTAGCATGGTTACCCTGCGTCGCGAGGAAGATCGATCTTCCTGGGAGGAAGGATCGATCTTTCTTGGCGCGACAAGAAGGGTGCCCTCTGTCTCGAGAAAGATCGATCTTCCTGGGAGGAAGGATCGATCTTCTTTAGCTCGACAGTGAGGGAAGACTCACTATTACTTAAAAGATCGATCTTTTCCTAAGAAAAGATCGATCCTTTAGTAGCAGAGAGGATTTTTCATGGCCTTTTCCCCCCGGGGCTTGGTATGTCTGTTTTTCTTACCGCTTTATACCTTGTACATATGTTTAAGCATGTTAGCCCTATAATAGGGGCAGTGGTAAACCGGGGGAGTGATAACTCCCGGGTTGTTTAGAATAAATGGGTGGGTAGCTCTACAACTTTCCTTAGCCTCGCATGTCGGCGTGCGCCGAGGGCTTTATCTGTGATATCTGTGAGCTGTTGTTTGCGGGGCTGCTTCCCGATGCAGGTGTTGTAGTGGACTGCTGGCAGTTGGTGGTACCACTGCAGCAGCTCCTAGACCTTACTTACCTGTTCACCACCCCGGGGCGGCAGGGTGCCGTGCCCAGACTTTGTTATTTATATCATCACATATTGTTGCTTGCTTACATGCTTTATCCTGCGCATGTCATAGCATGCATTGTGTTGTGCAATAGTTGCATCTGTGTAGGGCGTTGGCGATGGGTTGTTCGCCGATCCGGGGCTTTTGGGTAGTCCGGATCTAGCTCTAGGACCGTTGCAGGTAGCTTGGTCCATGACTCGATTTGTAGTATTCAGTCGATTTCGATAATAGGGTTAGATGACCTGAATACATGTTGTTTGATGTTTAGAGGTCGTGTCTGTTGATCCTAACCTTGTTTTGATGATGCCAATATACATTAAATGATAAAATATATGTTTAATATTTATTACCCCTTTAATTGGAGATATTAAATTCAATATTCAAGTTATTTTGTACTGACGGTCGATGCAAGGATCGACCGTGGGAATGGGACGGTCGATCCATGGATCGACCGTGATGAATGCTTCACACTTGGCTATATGCGTATTGACGTGACGGTCGATCGGTGCATCGACCGTCGGAAGCGTTTTTCTTGACAGAGGCTCACGGACGATATGACGGTCGATGTCACGGTCGACCGTGAGAGCGACGGACGATGCGTGGATCGACCGTCGACCAAAGAGGCTGAGTTTTTTATACCTGACGGACGATGGACGGATCGACCGCCAGGAGCACGCAGAGTAAAAAACTAGCCGTTGGAGAGTTACAGGGAGCCGTTGGGGCTTCTTGTTGAGCTGGTCGAAGCCCATCTATAAGTAGTCTCTTCATGTAAACTTGCCATAACTTTAATCACTATTATTGAGATCATTTGAGCAAGTTCTAGGAAAGATTTCTACTTATTCTCCTTGAGCTAAAACCTTTGTAAATCTTCTTCAAGTGTAAAGAAGTATCTTGAGAGTTGTTCAACAGCAAGTGGCTGTGATTGTAAGGTCACCAACCACCAGGAAGCTTGGAGAAAAAGCTTGTAAGGGATTTGCAAGTAGTGGAACCTCAAGGAGAGCCTTGAGAGAAGTGGACGTAGACCAAGAGTTGGGTCGAACCACTATAAATCGGTGTCATCTCTCTTACCCTTCTTTCAGTTAATGCTTGCATGCTATTATAGTTAAGGTTCATTTTGTTTACAAGCATTCTAGCTGTTAGATTCTTTTCTATCTGAATTTTCCATCAATCTAGTTTTTCGAAAAGAGTCCAATTCACTCCCCCTCTTGGACCTTCAATTGGTATCAGAGTTAGGTTTCTAATTTAGTGGTGTAACAACCCTTAGAGGATCCTAACTAGAGATGGAAAACATAGAGGGACAAGCTACCAATAGGCCACCCTACTTCAATGGCTCAAATTACAATTATTGGAAAACAAATATGGAAATCTTTGTGCAATCAATGGATTATGAGGCATGGCTAGTAATTGAGGATGGACCTTATGTCCCGACCAAAATTGTTGATGGGAAAGATGTCCCAAAGACAAAGAGTGACTACACCCCAATTGACCTCAAAAACCTTCAAATTAATGCCATGGCCAAAAGCTTTCTATTTTGTGCCCTTAGCCCTAGTGAATTCAATAGGGTCTCCACATGCAAATCAGCAAAGGAGATATGGGATAAGCTTGAGGTTACATATGAGGGAACTAGCCGGGTTAAAGAGTCAAAGATAAGTATGCTAGTACATGAGTATGAATTATTTTGCATGAAGAATGATGAGACTAATAGTGAGATGTTTACACGTTTTAATAACATATTAAATATGTTTGAATCTCTTGGAAGAATTTATGCAAATGATGAGATTGTGAGGAAGATCCTTAGGTGTCTATCTAAGTCGTGGGATCCCAAAGTGGCAGCGATAGAAGAAGCCAAGGATTTATCCAAATTGTCACTAGATGAGTTCATGGGTTCCCTCATGACCTATGAGATGAACTTGAAGAGGAGCAACGAAGAGGGAGACAAAAAGAAGAAGACGGTTGCCTTCAAGTCATCTAGCAAAGACTCATCCGATTCAAGCGAAGGAGATGACGATGAGGAGTTGGCGATGATATCAAGGAGAATACAAAAGATCTTCAAACGCCAAGGAGGAAAGAAATTCTTCAAAGGTGAAAGGTATAATCCTACTTCTTCTAACTCAAATGAAATCATGTGTTATGAGTGTAGGAAGCCCGGACACATCAAGCTTGAATGTCCTCAACTCAAGAAGCCTTCAAGGAAGGAGTTCAATAGTAGGAAGGCAATGGTGGCTACTTGGGGAGAAAGTGATGTGGAGACTTCATCCGATGAAGAAGAACAAGAGGTAGCCAACATATGCTTAATGGCACATGGAGATGAGGAAGAAGAACAAAATGAGGTAGAGGATGAGCTTGCATTTGAAGAACTCTTTGATGCTTATCATGCTTTAGCTAATGATTTCAAATTTCTTAAAAAAAAATACTATGCTACTTGTAAGGACTTGAAGAAAGTAGAAGAAGAAAAAGTAGATGCCATGCATAGGATTGGAACCTTAGAAAAAGAAAACAAATGCATGCTAGAGAACAAGTCTTGTGACACAAATGACACACTTGAGGATGAACTCAAGGACACTCAATATGAGCTCACCATATTGAAGAATACAAATTATGATATGCAAAGAGAACTTATCTTCTTGAGGAAATCCAAGAGAGATCTCACTCTAGAGGTTAATGACCTAAAAATCACTATAGCCAAATTTGTGAAGAGTAGAGATAAACTAGATGAGATCCTTGATAGCCAAAGGAACTCCTTGAACAAGGAAGGAATTGGCTACAACCCTAGGAAGTTGAACAACCAAAAAAAGACTAACTTTGTTAAAGCTTCTTCTCATCCTCCTAAGGTAACACAAGGACCTACATGTCATTATTGTTGCAAAGTAGGTCACATTGCACCTAGCTGCTATCTCATGAAGAATGCTAATGCTACGAAAATCTGGTCACCTAGATATTCTTCTTCTCTTATGCATAGTACTAATGCAAATGGGCCCAAAAAGATTTGGGTATCAAAAATCATTGTTTGATCTCCTATTTGTAGGATTGCATGAGATCCAAGATCAAGACCAACTCAAAGGCTAAAAGATGATACCTTGATAGTGGATGCTCAAGACATATGACGGGTGAAAGGAGCATGTTCTCAACCCTTCAATCTAAAGATGGAGGAATGGTGACTTTTGGAGATAATGGAAAAGGAAAAATTATTGGCATTGGCAATATTGGTAAAACCTCTTCCATTATTATTGAAAATGTTCTCTTAGTTGAAGGTTTGAAACATAACTTGCTTAGCATTAGTCAATTATGTGATAGAGGTAACAAAGTTATTTTTGAAGATTCAAAATGCTATGTTAAGAATGCTCTTAATGATAAAATCTTGCTAGTAGGTCATCGTGATGGTAATGTATACACATTTTATCTAAATAATCTTGTTTTCCATGATGATCTATGTCTAAGTGCTTTAAATGAAAATTCTTGGTTATGGCATAGAAGGCTTGGACATGCTCACATGGATTTAATATCCAAACTTTCTCGAAAAGACCTTGTTCTTGGACTTCCCAAGATCAAATTTGAGAAAGACAAGATTTGTGATGCATGTCAAAGAGGAAAACAAGTAAAATCCTCTTTCAAGCCTAAAGATGTAGTTTCTACCACAAGAGCACTAGAACTCATTCATATGGATCTTTTTGGGCCTACTAAACCAACTAGTTTAGGTGGTAGCTCATATGGATTTGTTTTAGTAGATAACTACACTTGATTCACATGGGTGATTTTCCTTGCACACAAAGATGAAGTCTTTGAGGAATTCACCAACTTTTGTAGAAGAGTCCAAAATGAGAAAGGTATTCTCATTACATGCATTAGAAGTGATAATGGAGGAGAATTCAAGAATTCCCATCTAGAAAAGTTTTGTAATGACAACGGGATTTCCCATAACTTCTCTTCACCTAGAACCCCTCAACAAATAGTGTTGTGGAAAGGAAAAATAGAACCCTAAAAGACATGGCTAGAACTTTATTATGTGAAAATAATCTTCCTAAGTACTTTTGGGCCGAAGCAATCAATACGTCTTGCCATGTGATAAATAGAGTAACCTTGAGACCCATTTTGAAGAAAACCCCTTATGAGCTTTGGAAAGTAAGAATTCCAAATATTGGGTACTTTAGAGCTTTTGGTTGCAAATGTTTTATCTTGAACAATGGCAAGGATACTCTTGGAAAATTTGATGCTAGATCCGATGAAGGAGTCTTTCTTGGATATTCGGGAAGAAGTAAAAGTTATAGAGTCTTCAATAAAAGGACTTTGGTGGTTGAAGAATCAATGCATGTGACATTTGATGAAATAATTTTAATTCCTAGTAGAATTGATAATGGTATAAATGAGGAAAACCCAAATGACAAATCAAAAGACTTATTGGATGAAACCCAAAATGATGTTGAAGAATTGAATTTTAGATTTGAGGAATCCCTTGAGATTATACCTAGTGATCAACATCATGAGTTGCCAAAGGATTGGAAGTATGCATCTTCGCACCCAAAGGAATTGATAATTGGTGAACCATCAAGAGGAATCCAAACTAGATCTTCATTAAATACTTGTGCAAATCTAGCCTTCCTATCTCAAATTGAGCCTAAAACGATAGAGGAAGCACTAGAGGATGATCATTGGATCCTAGCAATGCAAGAAGAGTTGAATCAATTTGAAAGAAATGAAGTTTGGAATTTGGTACCTAGACCTCATGATCATCCCGTTATAGGTACTAAATGGGTGTTTAGAAACAAAATGGATGAATCGGGAACAATAACAAGGAATAAATCTAGACTAGTTGCAAAAGGTTTCAATCAACAAGAAGGAATTGATTTTGATGAGACTTTTGCACCGGTAGCTAGACTTGAGGCAATAAGACTACTTCTAGCTTTTGCATCTTACAAAGATTTCAAATTATATCAAATGGATGTTAAGAGTGCCTTCTTGAATGGTTTACTAAAAAAAGAAGTCTATGTTGAACAACCCCCCGGTTTTGAAGACTATAAATTGAGGGATCATGTATTCAAACTCACTAAAGCCTTGTATGGATTAAAACAAGCTTCTAGAGTTTGGTATGAAAGGCTTAGCAAATTCTTGATGGATAATGATTTTTGTAGAGGAAAGATTGATACTACATTGTTTACCAAATCAAAAGGCAAATATTTGCTCTTGGTTCAAATTTATGTTGATGACATTATTTTTGGTTCTACAAATGATAAACTATGTGAAGAATTTGCAACATGCATGCAAAGTGAGTTTGAGATGAGTTTAATGGGTGAACTTAATTAATTTCTTGGTTTACAAATCATGCAAACTCGAGGAGGGATCTTTATTAATCAAGCTAAATACACTAGAGACCTACTCAAGAAATATGATTTTGTAGAATCCAAAATTTATAGAACCCCCATGTGCACCACACTAAAGCTAGACAAGGATGAAGATGGGAAACCCGTTGAACAAACACTTTATAGAGGGATGATTGGTTCTTTACTCTATTTGACCGCTAGTAGGCCGGACATCATGTTTAGTGTTTGCCTTTGTGCTAGATATCAATCTTGTCCTAAGGAATCACATTTGGTTGCGGTCAAGAGGATCTTTAGATATATAATAGGAACCCAAAATTATGGTTTGTGGTATCCTAGAAGATCATCTTTTGATCTAATTGGCTACTCCGATGCGGATTTTTCCGGATGTAGACTTGATAGAAAAGGCATAAGTGGTACGTGTCACTTTCTTGGTCATGCACTTGTTTCTTGGTTTTCCAAGAAGCAAAATTCAGTTGTTTTATCCACCGCCGAAGCGGAATATATTGCGGCGGGTAGTTGTTGTGCACAATTGCTTTGGATGAAAATGCAATTGGAAGATTATGACATACATATAGACAAAATGCCCATTAGATGTGACAACACTAGTGCCATAAACTTATCTAAAAATCCCATCTTGCATTCTAGAACAAAGCAAATAGAAATTAGACATCATTTCCTTCGTAATCATACACAAAAAGGAGATATTGCACTTGAGTTTGTTAGCACCGAACATCAAATTGTTGATATTCTAACCAAACCCTTGAGTGAAGACAGAATTCTCTATTTATTAAGGGAGCTTGGGATGTCCAATGGATGTCCAAAATAAAGGGACTAAAAGGAAAAGGTATGGTCACCTCTTTAATTGTTTTTCATACCATATTCTACTTGAATGCTAAATTTTGGTAAATTAAGTCAATATCATGATTAATGAGTGATTTTTGTCTCATAATATTTAGTTACACGTGCTTGCAAAGATTTGTGATGTTTTGATTTAAAAATGATTTTAAATTGAATTTCAAAACTGACTTTCTGGGAATGACGGTCGATCCAGCCTTCTTGACGGTCGATCGTGCGTACCTTCGCACTGGACGGTCGACCGCCAACCTCCTCGGATCGACCGTGGGGTGTAACTTTTAAACCCATTGTGTGCCACGGTTGACCGCCAACCTTGTTGGATCGACCGTGCGACAGAATGTGTGCGACGGTCGACCGCCAAGTCTTCGGATCGACCGTGCGACGTTTTTTTTTTAACACAATGCTCGCGACGGTCGACCGCCACGGACCGTGTGACAACTTAAGTCGGGGCTTTTTAGTCTTTTCCACTCAAATCTCCCCTTATAACTCCCGATCACCCTTCATTCATCTCCCTGGTTCGACCGTGCCCTAGCTTCTCAAAACGCCCGCAGCCACTCCTCCTCCTCTCCTTCTCAAATCGATCTCCTCCTTTCCACTCAAAACCCTAACAAGCTGGTTCACATGGCTCGCACCAAGAATGCTGGTCCTCCTTCACCTGAGGAACCAAGTGCACCTGGGAAACGGAAGAAGGCAGTCTCAAAGAAGCCATCCAGAGCAAAGAAAGCCAAAGGAGCTCAAGGAGGTTCTTCATCCAATCCTCAACCTACACCCTCATACAACGAGTACTTCTTCCTAGATATGGAGAGGTATAAAACCTGGCCTGATTTTAAGGACAAGTTTGTAGTCTCGGGTAGAGCTTTACAACTGCCTTTAAACAAAAAACACGTAGTAGAGCAATACTTCACTGATATGGGATGGAACAAATTCTTAGAAATGCCTCAACACATCTATCCCGAAATGATTAGGTATTTTTATTGCAATATGAGTGAGGATATAGATGATGAGGGATATGTAGCTATTACTAGCTATGTCTATGGTAATGAAATCAAAATTACCATAGAATGGTTGAATGAGCTACTTAATGCACCTAATTCAGGGGAGTGCATTTACTTTACTTCCCATGAGGATTTAAATAGAGCTGATCATGATAAACTAGGGAGAAAGGCTATCCTCAAACCTCTACAAGTTGAGAAAATCCCTATAGAACTAAATAGCCTCAACCAACAATTTAGGGAGCTTGCCCACTTCCTAGGAACAAACCTATTTCCTAAGCTTGGCTATCATGATAATTTGAAACCTATCCATGCCTATGTTCTTTCTTGCATGGTTAGGAGAAAACCTCTTAACCTAGGCTATCTAATTATCAAGTAAATGCTAAATCTAAATGCTAGGCAATCACTTCCTTTTGGGGGGCTCCTAACAAACATTTTCAAAGCCCTCACCCTAAACCTAGCCGATGATGAACGCAAACCCCTTTCTCAACCCTTCAACAAATCCACCTACAAGAGGATGAAGGCCGCCAAACGAGCTTTAGGCCTCGGTTGGCCTCAGCTCAGTGCCGATGAGGATGATAAGCCTCAAGAAGAGCATAGAGAAGAAAATATAGGGGGAGAGCCTTTGCTTGAAGAGCATCAAGGAGAAGCATCTAGTAGCCGAGTTCGTCGCACCACGGCACAAAGGCTTGATGATCTCGAAGCTAGAATGGGAAGAATGGAAGTGAGTCTCGATGACATCAAGACTTCCCAAGCAAACATCACCGGAGATCAAGTCAAGATGTTTCAGCAACTTGATGAGATTTTCACCTACATCAAGAATGAATTTCCACATAGCACTCCTTCAGCAAGCCTCTAGTGATTGATCCTAATTCCCAATCCTCCTTACCTCTTTTTGATAATGCCAAAGGGGGAGAAAAAGTGTGGTATGATGAATGTCAAAGCCCTACATTTCTACATTTCTTACTTTTGTATTTTGAAAAAGTTTGTTTTGAAATGAAAGTCTTGTAAGTTCAAAGTTTTCCAAACGATTTTGAATGGAAATATTGTACGGAAATGTTGGGATCCTTTGAATGAAATGCAAATGTGTTTGGATATTGCCTTGATGTATTAGTATAATGTTATAATCTCAATATTCAATATGAAATCACTTCATGAAAGCATAAATGTTATTATTGAAAAGAAGTGAACATGCTAAAATTCAAACCATTATGTCAACATATCTTGAATGGAACTTTTAATATCATTTTAAAGATATATGACTTGTGTGCATCTTGAAAACTGACTTTAGAACATTTTTTTTTTTTTGAAAGAAAAGGATGCATTGATTAAGGGGGAGTCAAGATATTTTATCATCACATTTAAAAGGATTGTCATCATCAAAAAGGGGGAGATTGTTGATCCTAACCTTGTTTTGATGATGCCAATATACATTAAATGATAAAATATATGTTTAATATTTATTACCCCTTTAATTGGAGATATTAAATTCAATATTCAAGTTATTTTGTACTGACGGTCGATGCAAGGATCGACCGTGGGAATGGGACGGTCGATCCATGGATCGACTGTGATGAATGCTTCACACTTGGCTATATGCGTATTGACGCGACGGTCGATTGGTGCATCGACCGTCGGAAGCGTTTTTCTTGACATAGGCTCACGGACGATGCGACGGTCGATGTGGCGGTCGACCGTGGCGCATCAATGAAGAAAGTGGAGACGCGACGGTCGATCGGTGCATCGACCGTCCGAAGCGTTTCTCTTGACAGAGGCTCACGGACGATGTGACGGTCGATGTCACGGTCGACCGTGAGAGAGACGGACGATGCGTGGATCGACCATCGACCAAAGAGGCTGAGTTTTTTATACGTGACGGACGATGGACGGATCGACCGCCAGAAGCGCGCAGAGTAAAAAACTAGCCGTTGGAGAGTTGCAGGGAGCCGTTGGGGCTTCTTGTTAAGCTGGTTGAAGCCCATCTATAAGTAGTCTCTTCATGTAAACTTGCCATAACTTTAATCACTATTATTGAGATCATTTGAGCAAGTTCTAGGAAAGATTTTTACTTATTCTTCTTGAGCTAAAACCTTTGTAAATCTTCTTCAAGTGTGAAGAAGTATCTTGAGAGTTGTTCAACAGCAAGTGGCTGTGATTGTAAGGTCACCAAGCACCAGAAAGCTTGGAGGAAAAGCTTGTACGGGATTTGCAAGTAGTGGAACCTCAAGGAGAGCCTTGAGAGAAGTGGACGTAGACCAAGAGTTGGGTCGAACCACTATTAATCGGTGTCATCTCTCTTACCCTTCTTTCAGTTAATGCTTGCATGCTATTATAGTTAAGGTTCATTTTGTTTACAAGCATTCTAGCTGTTAGATTCTTTTCTATCTGAATTTTCCATCAATCTAGCTTTTCGAAAAGAGTCCAATTCACCCCCCCTCTTGGACCTTCAGTGTCGGCCTCGAGCCGAGTGTTGAGGTGTAGCCGGTGTCCAGTTCACTGTCTCTTTGGTAGAGGCTGTGTCTATCCAGCGGTGTTGGTTGCCCGCCTAGCAGTGATGGTTTCCTGCTAGTGAGATGGCAGTGCCGGTTTCCTGCCTCGCTGAGGGCGACCCAGTATGTGACCAGTTCGGCTGGGGACCATGACTGAGTCCTCCTTTCAGGGACACGCGGTGGGGTTATGAGACCCCTGTGTACACCCAGCCTTTGCTTGGGGGCGACACTGTTGTGTTCCCTCCCTTGTGAGTGTCGTAGTGTAGTGTCCCTGCTGAGCTTAGTACTCACTCCTACCTGGGCTGCGTTTTGCAGGTGCTGGCGCTAGCTCTTCTTCGATCGCCCCTACCGGGCCGGTGTCTGGTGACGTGGCGGTGTCTGGCGGTGCTTGAGGAGCGGCGATCTCTGTTTTACCTTTTGTTATAGATAGTCTCCTACGGGAGTGATAAATGTATATTTTCCCTGTTTGAGATTTTGTATTATATTCCATTTCAGTCTTTGGGGTTTGTGAATGTTTGTATAATACATGATGATTATGAATTGCTAGGGTAACCACTACGATTAGAGAGAAACATCGTCAAAATTTCCGCAGTAGGTTAGGTTCCGCTTCGCGTCGCCCAGTCCGGTTGGGCCTACGCGGGTCGGGGCGCGACAAATACAGTCGAGTGCAGTTGAGCATGGATATCTCTCTTCTTTGCTCGTAAAGGATCATCAGGGTTCTGGCTTCAACATCAGTCCTCACGGTCATAGTTGACTTAGTTGTTCTCAAGCCTTGAGTGGTTGATGGTTGCTGGGCGATGCTCATGGATCTGGTCAGCTGGAAGATGGCATCCGAATGAGGAGGGAAACTCCTTGGATAGCTCAGATCAATCATAGGATGCTTGATCAAATGTCGATGATGCGTAGAGATTATCCGGATTGGATCTGGACAGTTCTAATGGCCTAAGGTTGCTTGACCAGGTTCAGATCGTCGATTCAGCCTGCCGGATTGGAGACTGGATAGATCAAATGGCTGGATCTCGTTGCAAGCTGTTTGGAATGTTGAGATCATCTGGAATCAGGTCTGATCTTGCTGAAGTATGGAATTTGGCTTGACCAAGTCGGATTGGCTGAGCTTGCCTGGACTTGACTGGCTAAGATCACATCTGACTAGATTGAATCTGACTGAACCTACTTGAGTCTGTGTTAGCCCGAACTAGTCTGAATCTAGGCTTGATCGGATTTGGTTGGTGTAGCCAAATTTGGTTGAGCTTGGCTTGAATCTGTCCAAGTCTTGTAAGCTGGAGTCTGACTCGATCAAGTGTGGAAGATTGAGTCGGAGTCTGATCAGGTTCAAACGGTGGTGATTTGATCAGATTTGATCCTATGGTTGAGATATGTCCAGTGCTTGACGAAGATTGGCAATGGAAAGAGATTTGCCAGCTGAAAGTGGTCGGAATTCAATTGCTTGTGAGGGAAGCTCGTCGGAGTTCAAATTCCATGGAGAAGAGGTAGTGAGAGGATGGGGGTTTGATCCAACGGAGTGAATCTGGATGGGTGTCAGTTCCAGTGACGGATCTGGAGGGGGTCCGCATCGGTCAAGAGTGAAGAGATGGAACCGACGGTGATCCACTGGTTGGGGTTTCGAGCCGGGCTTGGTAATGTCGGAGAAGGGGTCAGGAGGTTTAGGAGACGGCCTTTGATGCCTCTTGAGATCCTTCATTGGGCTGTGAAAGGAGGTTATGCTAGTATTGGGCAGAGGTAGGACGTGACTTCCTTCAGGTTTGTCGCCAGAGTGGGGGAAGATGGGGTTGGGAGCCGGTGGGTTTGTACATGGAACGGCTATAGGAGGAGAGGTTGGGTGGTTGTGAGGAGCTTCAAGAACGTCGGTGACTTTTGAGCTTCCGTCGGGGTCAATGATGAAGAAGGCATGGTCGGGGAAAGCTATGATTGGATTGGGGTAGGAGTATGGAAGACATTGGTGGAGGTTACATGGTGTGGGGAGGGCTTCAACTAAGATGAGATTGGCGCCTGAGGTTTTGTGGATGACGGGTAGATTGCCAGAGATGAAAATCGGCAGTGGAGACGGTGAAAGAAGTTTCGTGGGGTTGCAGGGGGGGGGGAAGATGGTGGCCTTGGTTGGGAATGATGGTTGTCGGAGAGGAGTGGGGATAATTTCCGGTGGTGGGAAGGTAAGGTTTGGATGAAGGGAAGAAGGAAGAAGATGATGATAGGATGCTGACTGGGCTGAGATATGGGGCGGGTTCTGGCTGAGGTGGCGAGGCTGGGTAAGGTGGCAGCGGGTGTTGCTCAAGCTGGGGATGGCTCTGGCTCCTCAACTAGCTCCTGGATCTCTTCTCCAAGATCTGCTTCTTCTTGTTTGGTTTCTTCTTCCATGGTGGTTGCTGACGTCCCACTTGGAGTTGATCTTGGAATCACATGTGGAGTCGGAGTTGGAGTCGGAGTCACAACCGGAGTTGTAATCTGAGTTGTAGTAGAATTCTGCCTCAAAGTCCAAGTCCAGATCTCATCAAGAATTTCTGAACAAATCGTTGATATAATCTGAGTTTGATTAGGATTCTTAGTTGGAGTAGGATTTGTAATCCTAGTTTCAGTAGGATTTTGAGTCCAAGTCGTACTCTAAGTTTGACTTGGATTCCTAGTTGAAGTAGGATTTGTAATCCTAGTTCCAATAAGATTTGGAGTCCAAGTTGTACTCAAAATACCCGTTGGTGTTTGCAGGTTTGGGTTGGTTGTAGGGTGGAGGTAATGGCTGACAAAGAGGTGATGGTTTGTAGGGATGGATAGGGGGCTCAAGGTTTCGATAATGGGTCAGTTCATGGGCAGGTGGAGTGTGCGGTAGGTAATAATAGGGTTCTTGAAGAATTGGTTTGTAGGCTGCAAAGGGTGGAGGTTGGTTAGGGTTAGGGTTCTTTAGGGATGATGATGGAGGTAAGGGATCATGATGTGGGAGAGGGGTTCGACCAGGTATAGGAGTAGGTCGGCTCGGATGAATAGGGGTTTGAGTAGGGAGTGAGGTAGGAGGAGTTGGTCCTGATCCAACCCAGATACAGTGGGGAATAGGGCCGGGTACTCTTGCCATCAGTGCAGCTTCCGGAAGGCTTTGGGCGACACAATCGTCGGAACGGAGCTCTGATACCAAGTTGATACGATGCACCTTCTCTAGGGCTTTCATACCGGGTCTCTTGCCTGGTCTTGGCTCCTCCTTAGCCAAAGCTATGGCTAGGCCGAGAGATACCTTTAGGGTTTTAGGAGAAGCATCCTAGGTATTCGACGAGAAAGGCTCAAACTGGAGGAAAGAGACGGATGAGGAAGATGATTACCTCACAGCTTTCTCTATAGTTGGCCGACTACCCTTGGGGGATCCAAGCCTTGGAGAACGTGACAGCGGTGAAAAGGTGGCGGAGGGGAGCACGACAGCCAAGCGGGACGCCGAGGACTTGGAGTTGGACGATGGAGGAGTGGACGACAGCGGAGAAGGAGGGAAGCTGGTGGAATTCGGGTTACATCTACTCCTAAGATTATTCTACTAATAACTCTACTTTATTCTTCAAAATTCATCCATGACCTAATACAAACTATAGAGGTCCTTTTATAGAGGCCTTGACAGAGTTCTAATCAGACTAGACAACACTCTTCCTTAAATCAGCAAGTAATAAGACTTTCCTACTAAGACTCAATCATAACTCAAACTTCCTAATAAGTAGGACTCATAATAGGAACTAACTAAGCAAAGCATAAACTGAACTCAAACTAGGAAACTGACTCAATCAAGATTACTTTTAACTAGGAAATCAACTAAGTAAGCAAACTAGCTAGGGAATAGAAATCCTTAAGGCCAGCTTGGCTCTACCTGCTCCAAAGGGGCATGGTTGCAACCAGCTCCTTGGCGTGGGTCCACCCAAGCAAGGACATGGGTGATGAGTGCATGAAAGTGCACTCTGAACAACCTTATAACCATCTCAATTGCTAGATTATTATCCTTAATCAATATCTTTATTACTATTTTTATATCTATATGTTGCTTCACATAGTTGTTTGGAAAATGCAGGAAATTGGAGCTAAAAGAAGCTGAAAAGAGTATATGGATCAACTTCAAAAATTAAACTGTACCTTCTCAGGAAGAACCAGATGATGTGCCATATATGGTTGGAAGGCTATTGAAGTCTAGATTCTAGAGAATTTTACGGTTCGTGATTCCGAGTTTTCTAGAGGAAGTTACGGCAATTTTAGTACCAATGGTGCAGTCTGAATGGCAGAACAGAAAATACGCTGGAAGTCCGATTGATCCGACACCTAGAGTCCGATCGATCGGACTACGCAGAAACGTGACAGAACATATATTTTTCAGCTATACACAGTCCGATCGATCCCTCCATCCATCCTACGGAGTCCGATCGATCCGATACCCATAGTCCGATCGATCGGACTCGGGAATAGCCAGAAACGGAGGATTTTTACGCAACGGATCGATCCGACACCTAAAGTCCGATCGATCCAACTTTCCCAGTGAAGAAAATCAACGGTTTAGATCTAATCCGTGGATGTTTTTGGAGGCTCTGTTCTGGACTTCTTGGACGTTTTTGGAGGCTCTGTTCTGGACTTTTTCAAGAGGAAGAAGATGAAGACATCTCCATCCATGGCCGAGTAATCCGCGAGCATGGCGGACGGATGATCTAGCGAGGATTAGGGTTTCTTCTCCAACAATGATTCATAGATTTCAATCTTCATTGTTAAACTCTTTTCTACGTATTGGATCTTCAAATATTATTTTCAGATTATAGATTTCTATGTGGATGATTAATATTATGAATCCAGTCATGCTTCTTTCATGATCTTATAATCCCATAGTCTTCTCTTTTGATTCTCCTACCGAGTCTTACGAGACCTTTGCTATGCATTGCCCGTAGTGATAGCTGGTATTGTATATTCTTAGGGATCTGGTAAGACCAGGTTGAGGCTCTATCCCGTGAAATCTTTGCTATGCATTGCCGATTGTGAGAGTTGGTATTGTGTATTCTTAGAGATCCGATTAGATAGAGTTAGGGTTTTGTCCTGATGAACTTTTGTTGCACGTTGCCTGTAGTGACAGCCGATATCGTGTATTCTTAGGTTTGGTTGGATGAAGTTAGAACTATAAAAAGGAAGAATCAATCGTAGGAAGAGACACTTATATATTTTGTTAGGTTTATAGTTCCATATCTTCCGGTTAAGATGATTGGGATGTGAATCCCTTAACTTAGTATTATATGAACCATTGAGAAGAGAAGAACCTAAATCCGAGTGAAGTGATTCCTGAAGCCTAGCCTTATCAAAATCCTGATATCTCTAGTTAACCTTACATTGTCTCATTAAATCCTTTGATCTAATTTAGTTAATTCTCAAATTCTCGTTTGTCTTCAATTCATTGTTATTTGCGTTTTAGATATTTTCTGTCTGTCTCTCTGTGGGTTCGACCTCTCTTATGATGTACTGCACCGTGACCGCTGTGCGTGACACATTTGAGCGATATCAAAAATTAGCGCCGTTGCCGGGGAGACGGTTCAGAAAAGCGCCAGAATGAGATTACAGTGATTGTAGACACCGAAAGCGGTAACTTCGTTCATTTTCTTTAGTCTTTATTTCTTTATTTTGGTTTTGATTTTTCTTCTCTATTAGGATTGTTTTCTTTTATTCGGGTTTAGTTAGCAATCTTAGTTTCAATTATTGTTTTTGCTTATTTTCTTTAGTTGGTTTGCAACTTTTGGATTGTGTGTTTGTTGGCGTATGCCTCGGTATAGAGACGAACTAGGCAGATTTGCTAGACGTCCCGAGGGTGATTCTGAAACTTCTGATGGTGAGACAAATATTATTGATCTCTTTGACGCACAGTCACAAACATCACATCATACTTTCATTATGGCTGAGCACGAGGAACAACAAGCTCCTTGCAAGAATATTTGCATCCAACACGCACTGCTATACCTTCATGTATCATGTTTCCACCTAATGCAGCACATGTTGACTTTAAACCTGGCATGATTCAGTTGCTTCCTACCTTTCATGGGTTGGAAAATGAAAATCCATATGTGCATATTAGGGAGTTTGAGGAAGTAGTAACGACTTTCCATGGCCAACCAGGTGCACTAGATATGATCTGACTTAAGTTCTTTCCCTTCTCACTGAAGGATAGAGCAAAGAGTTGGTTATATTCCTTGAGACCACAATCTATAAGATCTTGGGCTGAAATGACACCGATATTTCTCAACAAGTATTTCCCACAACACAAAACTAACGCACTTAAGCGACATATTTCGACCTTCACACAGAAGGATAGTGAAACTTTGTATCATGCGTGGGAACGATTTAAAGACATGTTGAATTTATGTCCCCATCATGGATATGAAAGTTGGCGTCTTGTTAGTTATTTCTATGATGGTTTAACTGTTAAAGAACGTCAATTTGTTGAGATGATGTGTAATGGTGAATTTTTGCAAAAAGATCCTGATGCAGCAATTGAATACTTGACTGAGCTTGCTGAGAAAGCTCATGCATGGACTGGACCGAGTGCAACAGAAAGTACAAACAGGACCAGACCACCACCGCAGCAACAAGGTGGAGGAATTTATCAGCTGCGGGAGGAGGATGCACTCAAGGCTAAAGTGGAGAGTCTAACAAGGGAACTGGAGCTATTAAAGACCAAAGATATGATGGCAGCCCGGACCTCTCCATACAACGAACCTACAAGGCCGGCTGGGTCGTGTGCAATATGCCAGGGCGAGGACCACCAGATTGACAGTCGCCCTACTTATGTTGAGATGAGAGGCGTGTACGACGAGCATTGCAACGCTGTAGGCGGATTCAGGAGGCCGTACACCCCTTACTTGGGAACGTATAATCCAAGATGGCGAGAGCATCCGAACTTCAGCTGGAAGTCGAACGCTCCACAAAGCAACGAGCAACATCAACCGCCACCTAATAAGCCTTTTTCTAACCCTCCTTATAATACATCTGGTTTTTCTAGGCCTACATTTAATAACAGTTTACAGGAACTGAAATCCATTATTGTGCAGGAATCTAAGGAAAGAAAGGAGGATGTTCAAGAGATCAAGAGCCAGATGACGAAGCTGGTCAACTCTTTGAACGTGCATGAACGAGGGAAGCTCCCAGCTCAACCTCAACAAACGCAGGTATCTAGTGCTGAGCAAAATAATGTAAAGGAGATGAACGCCATAACTACAAGAAGTGAAAAAACAACAAAAAGCCATTCCAAAGAGCCCACTGAATCTCCTATTGCTATTGAAGAAAAGGACCGAATTGAGGAGGACCATGTAGAGACCGATCATCCAGATGGCCCTACATCAGGTGACTTTAAGGTACGTGTCCCTTTCCCTCAGGCATTGAAATCTACTAAATTGACTATGGAGCCCAACACCGAAGTTTTGGAGCATCTTCAGCAGGTTAAGGTAAACCTTCCTCTTTTAAATGTTATTAAGCAAATTCCTACATATGCTAAAGTGATTAAAGATTTATGCACTATGAAGAGACGACATCATGTAAAGAAAACTGTATTTTTAACAGAGCAGGTTAGTGCACTGCTTCAGCACAGGATTCCTCCTAAATATAAGGATCCTGGCTGTCCTACTGTATCTTGTTTCATTGGAAAGCATGAAGTAGGACATGCTTTATTAGATCTTGGTGCGAGTGTTAATTTGATGCCATATTCTGTTTACTTGCAACTTGGTTTAGAACAGATTAAATCGACATCTGTGATTTTGCAATTGGCAGATAGATCCAAGAAAACTCCACGAGGAGTAGTAGAGGATGTGCTTGTTCAAACAGATAAATTTTATTATCCTGTTGATTTCTTAGTCTTGGATACTCAGGCTGTAGTAACTGCTGATTCTAGAATTCATATTATTTTAGGTAGACCGTTTCTTGCTACTGCTAATGCTATAATTAATTGCAGGAATGGTTTAATGAAGTTAACTTTTGGGAATATGACTTTAGAAATTAATATTTTTAATGTTGCTAAGCAGCCTGATGAGGATGATGAATGTCAGCAGAATTACCAGATTGATTTACTCACTGAAGAGGAGTTTGCTACAGCTGAAATTAATTCTCTTGAATTAGATTTGGATGAAAATGTTGATGTGGATGGTATGTGTAAAAATTTGGAACATTGTTCTTTTGCAGGTCCATGGAATCCAAAGTTTGAAGAACTGCCAGAAAGAGGACAGCCACCAACACCATCATCAGTAGAGCCGCCCAAACTGGACCTGAAGCCGCTTCCTCAAGGTTTAAAGCACGCCTATCTTGGTCCAGGTGATGCATACCCAGTGATTATTTCTTCAGCATTAACTGCAGAGCAAGGTGAGCAATTACTTAGCATTTTAAATGAGCATAAATCAGCTATTGGATAGAGTATAGCAGATCTGATAGGTATTAGTCCCTTGATATGTTCTCATATGATTAATCTTGAACAAGGGGCTGTACCTCGTAGGGATCCTCAGCGTAGGTTGAACCCTACAATGAAAGAGGTAGTAAAAACCGAAGTGTTGAAATTATTAGATGCAGGGATCATTTACCCTATTGCTGATAGCAAATGGATGAGTCCTACACAGGTTGTGCCTAAAAAATCTGTTGTCACTGTTGTTGAAAATGAAAGTGGAGACTTTGTCCCCACTAAATTGGTGACAGGATGGCGTATGTGTATAGATTATAGAAAATTGAATGCTGTCACCCGTAAGGATCATTTTCCATTGCCTTTTCTAGACCAGATTTTAGATAGAGTAGTTGGACATCCTTTTTATTGTTTTCTTAATGGTTATTCTGGATATTATCAGATTGAGATTGCTTTAGAGGATCAGGAAAAAACTACTTTTACATGTCCTTTTGGTACTTATGCTTTCCGTAGAATGCCATTTGGATTATGTAATGCTCCTGCTACTTTTCAGCGTTGTATGATGAGTATGTTTGCTGATATGATGAAGGAATGTATGGAAGTATATATGGATGACTTGACTGTATTTGGTCATACTTTTGATGCATGCTTGCAAAACTTAAAGAGAGTCTTGGTCAGGTGTGAAGAGAAGCACCTTGTGCTTAATTGGGAAAAGTGTCACTTCATGGTGCCCTCAGGCATTGTATTGGGCCATGTTGTCTCTTCCAAAGGCATTGAGGTAGATCGATCAAAAATCGATCTCATCTCAAAGCTTCCTGTGCCAAAAACTGTTAAAGATGTTAGATCCTTTCTAGGGCATGCTGGCTTTTACAGGAGATTCATTCAAAATTTTTATGCTATTGCTCGTCCTTTATGTAATCTTTTGATAAAGGATACCCCTTTTGAGTGGAATATTGCTTGTCAAGAGGCTTTTCAAGCCTTGATTGGTAAATTGACTTCCGCACCTATTGTGCAACCACCCCATTGGAGCCTTCCTTTTGAATTGATGTGTAATGCAAGTGATTTTACTGTAGGAGCTGTTTTAGGACAGCGAAAAGATGGTAAACCTCATGTTATTCATTATGCTAGCCGAACCTTGAATAGTGCACAGATGAATTATTCTACCACCGAGAAAGAACTGTTAGCTATAGTCTTTGCATTAGACAAGTTTCGTGCTTATTTGATTGGTTCTCCTTTCACTATTTTCACTGATCATGCTGCGCTTAAGTACCCTCTCACCAAGAAGGATGCTAAAGCGCGCCTAATTCGTTGGATATTAATCTTACAGGAATTTGATATTTCTATAAAAGATAAAAAAGGGTGTGGAGAACGTTGTCGCCGATCACCTATCGAGGTTGATGGTGGATGTAGCGGGAGATGAGCCACCAATCATGGATGACTTCCCTGATGAGCAACTCTTTTCAGTTGCACGACTGCCCTGGTATGCGCATATTGTTAATTATTTAGCGACAGGTGAGTGATGAATAAATTTTATATCTCGCAAGTATACGAATCGGTGCAATCAGTATAGTAGCAAGACGAGTATCGTACCCACAGAGATTTGTAAAGATTATTAGAGTGAAACGCTAAAGAACAGAAAAGAAAGAAAATAAGGAAGGGAAAATAAGAAATATGAAGTTTCGAAAATAGATGATCTAATAACGAAATAGGAAAATGATGGAAATATGATGGATGAATACTAAGGTTCCGATTTCACCATAACATCCTCATTCTATCCATTGAATCAATCAAGATCTTAGTTTAATTCCAAGGGCTCGTTCTTCCGAGATGATGATCCGTTCGGCCGCGGTCTTCACCAAGTACCCTCAATTAACCCTAGCTAATGAACCCATAACTAAGTGTTAACCAAGAATCCATTAAGCTCTGAAGAACAATTATGAGCCAAGAATACTCTTAGCTTGAACCCGGCCTCGACATAAACTCATTCATTCATAGATCCTGCAAGATTAGGGAATGAACCCTCGCCCAATCTCACATACAACAATCTATAATACTTCTATTGGCCAGATAAAGGTATTTAAGATCTCAGTTATAATAATGAATGAAACAAGGAAAATAAACTGATAAAATAATCATGATCCAATAACATAGAATGATTCAGTTAGGGCTACATCAGTACCTTAGAAAAGAAACTAGCCACTCATGTTCACCATGAGGGCAACAAAACTAATGAAGAAATAAAGAAGAAATAAGAAAAGAAAACCAAGCCTGGAACCCTTCTCCTCGCCTCCAAACGCTGTCAAAAAGTCCCCCATGATTAACCCTAAGTTTCCTATTTATAGCCCCAAAGTCTCTCCATCCACGGATTAGATCTAAACCGTTGATTTTCTTCACTGGGAAAGTCAGATCGATCGAACTTTAGGTGTTGGATCAATCCGTTGCGTAGAAATCCGCTGTTTTTGGCTATTCCCGAGTCCGATCGATCGGACTATGGGTGTCGGATCGATCGGACCCCGTTGGTGGGATGGAGGGATCGATCGGACCCCTTATGGCTGAAAAATATATGTTCTGTCACATTTCTACGTAGTCCGATCGATCGGACTCTGGGTGTCGGATCGATCGGACTTCCAGCTTATTTTCTGTTCTGCCATTCAGACTGCGCCATCGGTACTAAAAGTGTCGTAACTTTCTGTAGGAAACTCGAAATCACGAACCGTAAAATTTTCCAGAATCTACACTTCAAGAGCTTTTCAACCATATATAGCACATCATCTGATTCTTCATGAGCAGGTACAGATTAATTTTTGAAGTTGATCATATACTCTTTTCAGCTTCTTTTAGCCCCAATTTCCTGCATTTTCCAAACAACCATGTGAAGCAACATATAGATGTAAAAATAGTAATAAAAATGTTGATTAAGGATAATAATCTAGCAATTGAGATGGTTATAAGGCTGTTCAGAGTGCACTTTCATGCAGATGATGTGCCATATATGGTTGGAAAGCTATTGAAGTCTAGATTCTGAAGAATTTTACGGTTCGTGATTCCAAGTTTCCTAGAGGAAGTTACGGTAATTTTAGTACCAATGGCGCAGTCTGAATGGCAGAACAGAAAATACGCTGGAAGTCCGATCGATCCGACACCTAGAGTCCGATCGATCGGATTACGTAGAAACGTGACAGAACATATATTTTTCAGCTATACACAGTCCGATCGATCCCTCCATCCATCCTATGGAGTCCGATCGATCCGACACCCATAGTCTGATCGATCGGACTCGGGAATAGCCAGAAACGGAGGATTTTTACGCAACGAATCGATCCGACACCTAAAGTCCGATCGATTCGACTTTCCCAGTGAAGAAAATCAACGGTTTAGATCTAATCCGTGGATGGAGAGACTTTGGGGCTATAAATAGGAAACTTAGGGTTAATCAAAGGGGACTTCTTGGACGTTTTTGGAGGCTCTTTTCTGGACTTTTTCAGGAGGAAGAAGATGAAGACATCTCCATCCATGGCCGAGTAATCCGCGGGCATGGCGGACGGATGATCTAGCGAGGATTAGGGTTTCTTCTCCAACAATGGTTCATAGTTTTTAATCTTCATTGTTAAACTCTTTTCTATGTATTGAATCTTCAAATATTATTTTCAGATTATAGATTTCTATGTGGATGATTAATATTATGAATCCAGTCATGCTTCTTTCATGATCTTATAATCCCATATTCTTCTCTTTTGATTCTCCTATCGAGTCTTGCGAGACCTTTGCTATGAATTGCCCGTAGTGACAGCTGGTATTGTATATTCTTAGGGATCTGATAAGACTAGGTTGGGGCTCTATCCCGTGAAATATTTGCTATGCATTGCCGATTGTGAGAGTTGGTATTGTGTATTCTTAGAGATTCGGTTAGATGGAGTTAGGGCTTTGTCCTGATGAACTTTTGTTGCGCGTTGCCTGTAGTGACAGCCGGTATCGTGTATTCTTAAGTTTGGTTGGATGAAGTTAGAACTATAAAAAGGAAGAATCAATCGTAGGAATAGACACTTATATATTTTGTTAGGTTTATAGTTCTATATCTTCCGATTAAGGTGATTGGGATGTGAATCCCTTAACTGAATATTATATGAACCATTGAGAAGAGAAGAACCTAAATCCGAGTGAAGTGATTCCTGAAGCCTAGCCTTATCAAAATCCTGATATCTCTAGTTAACCTTACATTGTCATTAAATCCTTTGATCTAATTTAGTTAATTCTCAAGTTCTCGTTTGTCTTCAATTCATTGTTATTTGCGTTTTGGATATTTTCTGTCTGTCTCTCTGTGGGTTCGACCTCTCTTATGCTGTACTGCACCGCGACCGCTGTGCGTGATACATTTGAGCGATATCAGTGGGTCCCTTCTTGGAATGGCTCGGTTCAACTTTGTATCAATGTACTACACTGCACCATACAATACACACAAGATAGATGCAACATCATGCAGCGGACGGAGCTGGTGCTGTATTGGGCACCAATTTAGGGAAATATATGTTAATAGTATCTACTAGGCATGGTGGCGGCGGCGCAGCGGCGGCGGACGGCGCGTTGGAGGTTTGCCGGAGTTGGGATACGGCGATGTTGATCGGCGTTGGGGAAGGAGGAGGAAGTAGCTGGATCCAAGAGGGAGGAGGAGCTCGGATGCGCTCCCGATGTAGACGGAGGCCGGGAAGGATAAGCGGCGTCGAGGTCTCGTCGGGCGGCGTTGGTTTCCAGTGAAAGCTGGGCCGAGGAGACGGGAGGTGTCGACGGCGTTGTCAGGCGGAGCAGAGCTGTCGGGTGGTCGCGGTGACGACGGAACTGAGGAAGGAAGCGGAAGTAGCTGGATCCAAGAGGAGGAGGAGCTGTCGGGTGGCCGCGGCCTCACCGAAGGAGGGTAAGCTTCGTGAGGAGGGCGGATTTGGCCGGATATGGTGGGGGGGGGGGGTGATGGACCTTGCACGGATCCCGGTGTTGGATCACGCCGGGGAAAGGTGGAGGATGGTGCGTGAGGCGACGGGACCACCGGATATGGGGCTAGACGGCGCTGTAAGGTCGTTGGGTGGTGGGTTTAGGTGGAGGAAGGAGGTGGCGGTGTGGAGTGGGGGCGGCGCCGGAGCTATTGGAGAAGACAAGCTGCACGTCGAGGGTGGCGATTCGGATGGGACGGGGAGGCAGGAGGCGGCGGTGTGGAGTGGGGGCAGCGCCGGAGCTATTGGAGAAGACGAGCCACACGTCGAGGGTGGCGATCCGGATGGGGACGGGGAGGCAGGAGGCGGCGGTGTGGAGTGGGGGCGACACCGAAGCTGTTGGAGAAGATGAAAAAGGTCGTAGACTGATGGGGCGAGATGCCGGATCTGGTGCTGGATGGCGTTGGAGACGTTGGAAGTGGCGGCATTGGGTGGAAGGGAGCCGGGGGTGAGCGGGGGGTGGAGATAGAGGAAGAGGAGAGAGAAAAGCCGGGAGAAATAGGGAAAAATGGTAGACACTAGGAAAAAGTGGTAGAAAATAGGGAAAAATATGGAAAAATATAAAGAAAATTACAGAATAAAAGTGGAGGTGATTGAAGAAACACTTGATGGACAATTTTAGCCAATTAAGTTGTAATTTTAAGAGTTAAAAAGATGTAAATGCATGAAAGATGAAAATGCATTTAAAAAGATGAAAATAAATTTAAAAAGATGAAAATAGAGTTAAAAAGATGAAAATATATTTAAACAGATGAAAATGCATTTAAAAAGATGAAAATGAATTTAGAAAGATGAAAATAGAGTTAAAAAGATAAAAATAAAGTTAAAAAAGACGAAAATAGGTTTCAAATGATGAAAATAGAGTTAAAAATATGAAAATGTATGAAAGATGAAAGTAAATTCAGAAAGACGAAAATAAATTCAGAAAGATGAAAATGAATTCAAAAAAATGAAAATGAAAACTCTAGAAAAAACAGGGGAATCAGGGGTGATGAGCGGAAGGGAACAGCGTGGGGGTGAAGACCCTCGCTTCGGCAGATCTGCTGGATCGCAACCGGCAAAACCCTCAGATTCAGCCAGATCTCAGCCGGCAAGACCCTCAGAAATACCTGGAGCTCCAGGAAGGCGATCGTGGGCCAAGGTAGCAGCTTCTGAGGAAGGTAGCTCCTTTGTTTCCGTTGAAGAGGCGAAGGCAATCGTCCGACGTCACCCAAACAGGGTAGTCTTCGACCGGGAGGAGTTGGAGTTGAGCAGGAAGCAATGGGACTGTGCGCTGTTCGGGCGTTTCGTGGGCGGCAGGATCAGACTGGAGTTTCTGAGGCAACGGCTGGCGATGCTCTGGAGAACTTCTGCACCTTTCTTAGTCATAGATATGTATCAGGGGGTCTTTGTGTTCCTGTTCCACTCCATGGAGGACATGATGAGCATCCTGACCGGAGGACCATGGTCGGTAGGAGGAAGGATGTTGTCCTTGATCCGCTGGAGACCATGCTTTAGACCGACTGCTGAAGCGTTCTTCCTTGTGCCAGTATGGATCAGATACCCATACCTCCCGTCGGAGTATTTTCGTCGGAAATACCTCATCGGACGAGCATCACAGGTGGGAACCCCCTAGCAGTTGATTTTTCTACAAGTTCCATGGGAAGGTGCAAATATGCACGGGTCTGTGTGGAGATTAACATCAATGATCCGGTCCTGCCGGGAATCATGGTTGGGGATGGAGAGCTCCATTCACATTTTACCAGCCATTTGTCTATGAAAGGGTAACTATCTGTACCAACTGTGGGAGGATCGGACATCACAAATTTGACTGTAAATTTGAAAGCATGCATATGGATCATACCCCGGAATTAGTTGATCCTGACTCCTCAATAGAGCAAGCTAGAGAGGAAGTTAAGTCCCATGAGCCTGGGAAGGAGGTGTTGTTTAGGGGTGGTGTTGAGAAGATGAAGACCTCTACTGAGAAGGAGACATCCCCTGCTGCTACCGGCGATAGAGGTGAAGTATCAAAGCCTCCTAAGAACACTGATAGGATACCACAGGGTCACACATCTATGGTGCAACATAAAGGGAAAGCACGAGTGGAGGAAGGAAGTGATGGATCACCGTTGTCCGATCTCGCCGGCGTAATCGGTCTGGCCGATCCGGCGAAGGAGAGAGAAAATCGACACCGTCTGACAAGTTTGGTCAGAAAGGTACGATGGGCAAGGAAAGAGTCATTGGGAAAGCAAATCCGGGAAAAGATCTGGTACAGAGGACACCCAGGACACTATCGACATCGAGTCGGAAGATTTCACACCCCAACGACAAGCCTACTGGTGACAGTAGCGGCGTAGGTGGCGATGATGAGGGTGACCTTGGTGGTGGTGGAATGGGGAGCTCTCACGGAGGGGGTGATGTGCTAAATGCCCTAGGAAGTGGGGCATTTAATGCAAAACCAAACATTGGGATACAGGTGGCGTCTGATGGAGAAGCCTCGGGATCAAATCTGATGGAGGATGAGTTAGAGGAGCTAAATTTGATTGAAGCAGCTTGTAAACGGGCTGGGCCAAGTAAGGCCCGTGGGAAAAAAGCTCCTATTGTCTTTCCCAGAGGGTCTGCTAAAAGATCTGTTCACCCACCAATGGAGCTGAAGCCCATAAATCATAGAGAGGTGGAGTTTAGACCAAATTCGTATGACCTCAAGGAGTCTCACGTAGAGGGGTTTGCTGACTTGGAGGAAACCCATATAAGGGGAGTAAAAATGATCCATGATGCCTTCGCAAGACGATGGTTAGGTTCGTTGGATGGAGAGGGAACGCCGCCGGATAGGGAGAGGTCAAGATCACCACCGGGTGGGGATGGTCACCTGTCGAGACCGTTAGAGGCCGATGTTGTCATGGAGGAGGAGGAGCCTTGTCCGCAGCAAGCTACCGCTCCTTCTGCTCCGAAAAAAGGGAAGCTCATGGCCATGGGTGGAGAGCAACCGCCCTCTCCTCAGGGTTTTTAATGAAGCTTATCTCTTGGAATTGTAGAGGCATTGGGCATAGGAGAGCCCTGTTTACATGTCGCCGGTTGCTAAGGGATAGATACTTACAATTCATTTTTCTGTTGGATGTCTTGATGCAGGTTGATCAAGTTGAAGTTTTCTGCCGCAAGCTTGGTGGACATATTGAGGTTTTCCTTCTTCCTGCCATTGGCAAGGAGGAATTCTTGTGCTTTGGAGAAGAGAATATGGCTTGGTGTCCTTCTCTTCGCACTCCTCTCAGTCAGTACACGGTATCATCACCTCTAAGGAAGATGGGCAATGGACTGTTACTGTGGCATATGCGGCGAGGACTACTCGAGAAAGGCGGGAGTTATGGGAGTTAGTGTCTTGCCTCTCTGACGTTGATATCCCTCATATGGTGATTGGAGACCTGAATGTGGCTGCGTCGTCGAGTGAAAAGCGGGGAGGGAGACCCTTTGATTACTCGAGGAAGGTTATGGACTATCTTGAGTTTGTTTCGTGCAATAATCTGGTAGACTTGGGCTTTGTCGGCCACTCCTATACTTGGTGCAACCAGCGTTTTGGTAGGGAAAGAATTCTTGAAAGATTGGATAAGGCTTTAGGCAACCAGCAGTGGCTTGCTACCTTTCCTTCGATTGAGGTACGCCATCTCCCGCGGTTGGCCTCAGACCATTGTCCTTTGCTTGTGACGGTGAAGGACTTGGAGGAGCGTACAGGTCCGACTTTGTTTCGACTCCGTAATAAGTGGATACATTCTGAGGCATTTAAATCCTTAGTCCAACGTGTGTGGACTAGGTGCAGGGATGGTAGCAAATCCTATATGCTTCAGGGAAGACTTCTGGAGCTTAAAAACACAGTGAAGAGGTGGAGTAAGGATGAAGAGTGTTACACTAATACCCGAACCCATCTTATTGTTGAGAGCCTTTCTGATCTCTATGCGAGGGAGGAGGAAACTGAAATTTCGATCGAAGAGCAACAGCTTATGAAATCTATGGAAAATATGTATGAAGCTATTCTCTGGCAACAGGATGTTTCTCGGGCCCAGGCCTCTAGATTGAAATGGCTGGAACATGGTGATGAGAACTCTGCTCTTTTTCACGAATCTGTGAGGGCGCATGGTCATATGTCTAAAATTAAGGAGATTGTCGACGAAGGGGGACATGTTCTGACTTCTACAGCTCAAATTGGACAGGCTTTTGCTGCGTTTTACCACGTTTTGTGGGAGGATCCGAGTTACCGCAAATCCTTCCTGGTCTTCCTATTATCTCTGAGGATCACAAGCTCATGCTTATCAGCGAGGTCACTAGGGAGGAGATAGCCGAGGCTGTCCGCTCCTTGGAACCAAACCGATGCCCTGGACCGGACTGTATTTCCGCGGATTTTTATAAAAGCTTTTGGAATATTGTAGGGTCGGATATTGTTGATGTTATATTAGATTATTTCAGACGCCTCAAATTGCCAAAGCCTTGGAATGAGACTTTCGTCTCACTGATCCCGAAGTGCAAGAATCCCCGAAAGATAAAGGACTTTAGACCTATTAGTTTATGTAATGTTTCTTACAAAATTATCTCTACAGTTCTTATTAACAGGTTGAAAGCTGTGTTACCGAAGGTGATTGATCTTGAGCAATCTGCATTTGTTGGAGGTAAAAGTATCTTCGATAATATTGCTTTGGCACAAGAGATCATGCACTCAGTTGAGGTGGCACCCAGTACTCAACCTCTGATGGTGGTGAAGCTCGATGTTCGCTCAGCATACGACATTGTTCGATGGGATTTTTTGGAGCTAGTTATAAGAAGCATGGGATTCCCGAAACAATGGATTGATTGGGTAATGAAATGTATAACTACTTCGCGCTTTGCTTTCATTGTAAATGGTCAAATTGTAGGGCAGATCACACCGCGGAGAGGAATCCG
This sequence comes from Narthecium ossifragum, assembly GCA_963920575.1. Lineage (NCBI taxonomy): Eukaryota > Viridiplantae > Streptophyta > Magnoliopsida > Dioscoreales > Nartheciaceae > Narthecium > Narthecium ossifragum. The sequence goes on from OY986970.1 coordinate 8,192,940, forward strand.
TCAGGGTGACCCGCTATCACCCTTCTTCTTTGTGTTGGTGCAGGTTTCTTTGTCTGCTATGCTCAATGATCCAACGCACGACCTTAAGGGAGTCACTTTTACTAGAGGGAATGTAAGAGTTACCCATATGTTACATGCGGATGATTGTTTTCTTGCCTCTGAAGCAAGTCTTGAGGAGGTCATAAAGATTAAGTGGTTTTTCAAGAGATATGAGGAGCTCTCTGGTATGGGGATTAATCCCCTAAAATCAAGTATGAAGATATCACCATCAATGAGAAGAGCTAGCCGTAGGCGACTGGGCCGCCATTTGGGTATGTCCGAGGTTCGTTGCCCTTGGCGCTACCTTGGGGTGCCGATCAGTGGGAAAAAACTTCAATCTCGTGAGTTTAGTGACCTTCTGGATAAAGTTGCGGAGAGGATCTCCAGCTGGGAAAATAACAAGCTCGCTCTTCTTGGTAGAGTTACTTTGTTGAGGCATGTCCTTCAGGCGCTCCCAGTCTATTCGATGATGGCCACTCATGTTCCAAAGACTGTCTTAAATAGAATTGATCGCATGGGTCGGGCCTTTTTGTGGGAGGGGAAGAGATCTGGCCTTTCCGTTGTGCGGTGGAGTACGGTTTGTGCTCAGCGCGAAGATGGTGGCCTGGGCTTACGTAATTTGGGGACCTGGCAGCGGGCACTAAGGATGCAACGTGCTGCGAAGCTGAGGCCCTCAGAGGACTCCTTATGGAAGAGGGTTGTTAAAGCTAAGTATGGATGGCAAGGTATTTTACCACCCAGTTCTCCCTCTAGGAGCTCTTCGCCGGCTTGGCGTAGCGTTTGTGCGTCGGTGGCGGATTTGAGGATGGGCCTACGCTGGACCCCATGTCACATAAGTGGGGTTCATGCCCTTAAAGATTGGTGGATCCTGGACTTACCTCTTGCTAAGAAGCCGACATTTATAAACATCGATCGCATGCCAGAGAGGTTGCTGCTTGGGAAACTCATCGGGCCGGATGGTAACTGGCGTAGGAGATATATTGCAGGGCTTTTCTCCCCGTATATTACTAACCTTATTTGTAGCTCTCCTATTGTAGGTGAAGACATGTGCACTTGGACCTTTGATCTTCAGGGCACGATTTCCTCTAAGTCTGCTTATTTGAAGCTTTATGCCGACTCAAGGAAAGATGCCGAGCAGGGAAGTCAGAAACCTCGCTGGAAGAGTGTCTGGGAGGGGCCGTTTGGCCCCAGAGTGAAAACCTTTCTATGGAAACTCATGCATGGGAAGATCCCTACGCGAGAGGCTCTTTGGAGAGTTGGAGTAGGGTCAGAGATCACTTGCCCTAGGTGCTTGTCAGAGGTAGAATCCTTAGAACATCTGTTCTTTTCTTGTGAAGTTTCTTGCAGGGTTTGGGAGCAAGTCTTTAGAGGAGATCCGGACTTCAGCATGACGAGAGGATGGTATCGATGGCGGGAGACCCTGGAATCCTCGTCATCCTCTGACTTGGCGAGGCAGCGGAAGGCTAAGCTAGGCTATGGATTGTGGGAGATATGGAAGGACCGCAATAGATGGACCTTTGAAGGCACGGGATGCTCATCTGGCGAGATCGCAAGGTTGACCACTTGGTTTGCTAGGGAGTGGAGCCTTCAACGCTCGGCTCGGAGACGGGAAGTTCAAGCTCATTTCGCTTCAAAACAGGGGTTCGTGGTTATTCAATCGGATGCTTCTGTCACTCGACTGAACACCGGTCTGGGTGTGGTCTGCTTCTCCGAGGATGGCGCGGTCATGTGGGCCAGGGAAGAGAGTTCGGGGATGAGGGATGTACTCTGGGTGGAGCTTGAGGCCTTTGCTTTGGGGCTAGGTGAAGCTCGGCGACAGGGATTGCAGAGGGTGATTTTTGAGTTAGACTATAAGGATCTTGTCGACCATCTCAATGGTCGATCTCATTGGTCGGATAGCATACGAACTTATTTGCAAATGGTATGCTGGGAAGCGTCGCACCTAGAGGAGGCGTTGATTTTGTTTGTGCCACGTGTGGATAACAAGGTGGCCGATGAACTAGCCAAATTGGGTAGGGGTAATTCTGAAAGTTGGTTTTGGGTTAGAAGTTCGGGGCCATATGAGAGTGGTCCTTCGGATGGTTTTGTGTAATGACCGTTGTCGTTAGCATCCAGTTCCTCCGACTGGATGCTTGTGTGTGGATTTTTGTATGGGGTCTTGTCTTTATATTTCACTAGCCTCTCGGATAATCTTAAAAAAAAAAAATTGTGAAAGATGAAAATGAATTCAGAAAGATGAAAATGCATGTAAAAAAATGAAAATGAATTCAGAAAGATGAAAATGCATGTAAAAATATCAAAATGAATTTAGAAAGATAAAAATGAATTTAGAAAGATGAAAATGATGTTAAAAAGATGAAAATGCATCTAAAAGATAAAAATGCAGGAAAGATGAAAGTGCATGTAAAAAGATGAAAATACTAGAAAGATGAAAATGAATTCAGAAAGATGAAAATGATTTTAAAACGATGAAAATGAATTTAGAAAGATGAAAATGATTTAAAAAAGATGAAAATAAATTTTAAAAAATGAAAATACATGTAGAAAGATGAAAATACTATAAAGATAAAAATGGATCGACATCAATATGTGCTCAATTTTAGGTTGTCGATTTTTCAATTTATATGTATAATTTTTCAATTTTATATCATTAATTTTTCAAATTGTATGTACAATTTTCATGTGTAAATTGTATTTTGGTAAAAAAAATTCATAGCTCTAGGTCTCGACTCGGATCTGGGTTCATCGGCATAATCATATGTAATTTGGATTCAGGCTGGATCAAGTTGGGGCGGATCAGATTTGATCTGATCGAACTAGACTGCTTGGACTAGTGGAACCAACTCAGACCCAATCAAGTCAGACCCAACCGGCTCAGGGAGAGCTGCTTGCCGAGGATGACGATCGCGAGCAAGGGCGGGCGGCGTGATAGCGGATCGCGCCGGGGAATGGTGGAGGACAGGCCGTGAGGCGACGGGAACACCGAATCTGGGGCTGGACGGCGTTGGAAGGCCATTGGGTGGTGGGTTTAGTTGGAGGCGACACCAGATCTGAGAGATGGGAGGAACTCGGGCGAGGCTTCTGGCGAGGAGGGCGGTCGGATGGCGTCAAACGTTGTCAGGGAAGGGGAGATCGCCGGGAATGGGGCTAGATGGCGTTGGAAGCCCGTTGGGTGGTGGGTTTTGGTGGAGGCGGCGTCGGATCTGAGAGAGGGGAGGTTCTCGAGAGATGCTTCCGACGAGGAGGGCGATCAGACAGCGTCGGGAGTCGTCGGGGAAGGAGGCGTTGGGTGGAGGCGGCGCTGGATCCGACAGAGGAGAGAAGCTCACCGAGGAAGGAGGTCTGGAGGGCGTCGTGGCGGCCTCGGGGAAGGAGGAAGCTTGGGGAGCTGCCGGAGATGCGACGGGATCGGTGGATCAGCCGTGGCCCGGCTGGATGAGAGAGGAGATCGCCGGGAAGGGGGTGGTCGCCGGAGTGGGTGGTTGGCGGAGAATGTGAGGGTTGTCTCGCCGGAGGAGAGAAGAGAGAGAGAAGAGAGAAAATGATGGTATAAAAAAGAAAAATAAAAAAGGGTATTATTGTCATTTTGAGGTGTTTTGGGGTTATTCATCTAAAAACAGTGAAGGTGGGGTTTTTACTGAGATGCATGGGGTTCTGGACAAGGAGGGGGTTAGATTTGGAGCTATGGCCTAATACCCCTAAAAAATAATATGTTTGATTCAGCTAATTTGGACGGCTTAAATCGGCACTTTTTTAGCCTAACTTTCTGGTCAATTTATCTTGGACAAATTTTCTTTTGGGAACAAACCGATGAGACGGGATAAGGCATAATAATGGATGTATTATGTAGGGTATTTGCCTCCCTAAGCTAAGATATATGCTCAACAAATCGAACAAGAAAACCATACATGTGCATTGTTGACATAGCAACGATAGAGACCTAAGCCAGTTACACCCCATCATGAGAATCTCGCTTTTCTTAAGTTGCACGGAACCGGCATTACTTGTATCTCCGGCAATAGAAGCAAGATGATTTTAGCTGGATTCAGTCTGCTACTTTCTGTTAGGAATCTAGCAGCATCACAGCAGCAAGGTCTGGGGAAGGAGATTCAAACTTACCAAAGGAGGGGAAAACAGATTCAAACTTACCAAAGGAGGGGAAAACGACAGCAATGGCAGAATCACACCTCAAATCTACAGCTGCCAGTGACCAGCCAAAGAAGGAGGAGCAAATCGGGACAGCTAGCAGAGGTCTTGAGGAAATAACCAGCTAGAATAAGCTGGATTTCTATTCTTGTATTAGGCAGGGAAATAAAAGCAACTGTGCTTCCAAAATTAGACTTGGGATGATCTTTATTAACAGGGGATGTAATGGGTTACAATATATGAAAATTACATCTCTTTCCTCTATCTCGAGACCTTCTTCTTCCTGGTGCTTCCCTCTTCTTCCCAGGGCCTCTTCCTCAAGTCGCTTAATAGAACCTGCATCAGCAACAGGGTTCTATCACTTTCATATGTTATGAAGTCTTCTAAGATCAATGAGTATAATGACAATCTTGTGCAACAGAAGTAGACAGAAAAATAGGAGAGAAACTCTTGTGAAACAAGATTCAATTGAGAAGACCACAAGAATGTCTGCTGAGAACCTAACCATAAGTACCTCATGATTATCCTTCTGCTAGAGCACTTGACCATGTGTCACAGACAGTAACATAGTAAAAACATTGTATGTAGCAGCCTCTCTGACTATGATGACAATAAGAAACATGAACCTCTCTAAGAGCCCGGCTTTGCAATGTACAAATACCGAAGGTGGGCGATATAAATTACCATCATCTTGTACTAAACGATTATACACTAGTATCTTGTGCAGGAAGAATCTTGCAGTGATAGAACTTTGGTCATTTCATATTAAACTATTCTCCAGTAACTTCTTGCAAGAGAATCTAGCATCAAAAGGAAGACTGCAAAAGAATGTATAGCTAGTAATTACTAGATCTACATTCTATATGATAAAAGAATCGTCACAATGCCACATTTTACCTGTTATGTAGCATTAGCAGCTAACAGGTCACCATGAACACGACAAAAGTAGTTATGAGAAAGTACATCCCAAGAATAACCATACATCTGGAGCAGCCATTACCCTGTTAAGCAAACAACAGCAAATTACACTCATAAAAGAAAACATTGGAGGTAGAAAAGCGACTTATTTGATGAAAACCATCTTGTGAAATAACTATGAACACGCCTCAGAAAGTAATTTCCTAAATCAGCAAGCCGTTTAACACTCTTGTAGATATCAATTTCATGAGCGCAGAAAGGGCAAGAAATCATAATTAGTAGATCATTTTATTGAAGAGTATATCACTACTCAAAGATCCGCTTTTGACATTGATGAAACTCGGAAGGATATTCAGTTGCATGCAACATGTGCACCAGGATTTCACCAAAGTTGGCCATTCGCTAACTTTCTGTGGACTTTGAAAGGCGTGATCACCAGAATTATGACCATTAAAATCACCAGAATTATGACCATTAAAGACACTTCAAAAAGGACAATAAAAATAGGTTCCACCGAGATTTGAACTCGGGTTACTGGATTCAGAGTCCAATGTCCTCACCGCTAGACCATGGAACCACTTGCTAAAGGTTACTATTTATAGAGAATTTATGGTCACTTGATCTTTGAAACTCATTAACAGCTCAAGTTCGAGTATGAAGAAAATATAGCCCTTAGGCACAGAGGTAATCTTGCTTTCATATACAACCATAATCTAGTACTCTAATGTGTCCAAAACACGAGCAACAACAATATTCATAAATGAAGATTCACTAATCATTAAAAGAAGGTAGGTATGCAATTTTTCTGTTTAGATACCTTACGCTTATGAAAGAGTAGCGAATGGAATGTACTATACGGATCCAAGATTCTAAACAATGACTGCACCTGTAGCAGCAAGTTTGTTTATTCTGCTGATCACAGCAACAAAACATGCATAAAACTCAAGAGGAACTAGTACAAGAATTCTAAGTCACTTAACCACAAAAATGGATGCGTGGAATTCAAAAATGGATGCGTGGAAATTCAGATGAATGCATTCAACTTTCTTCATTCACTTACTGCTGACTAAAAAGCAAACTGCTAATCTTGCTCTCAAAATATAATTGATTTACACGAACGTGCCGATATCCAAGATCAATGTTCAAATTTGATAAAATTGGAGACTGGTTCAAAAATTAATAAAATCAAAGAAAGTTGAGCGCATTTAATGTCAGCATTGTTCTATATAGCGAACTACTAATCTTATGTCTTATGCAGATTTAAATTTGATTATAATTTTCTTGCAAGGAAAAAGCAAACAGACGTCAATGTTAATACTGATCCATCCAATATGGTGAACACCAATCTTAAAGCAGATTTAATAATAAGAAAACTGTTTCGCAAAAAAAAGCAAATACCATAGCCTTCTTTTAATGGGGAAAATTAGAAGACAGCTTCCACCGAAATTTCAAACTTGGGTTACTGGATCTATAGTCCGATGAAATGAAACAAAACATGCTTTAACACTCTTTGTCCTATTACAGAACCAATCTTTCCCTTTGGAGGAATCACTTTTTCCTTGACTAGGATCATAAGATAAAAGAAATTAACACCTGAAGAATATGAAGATGATAACACATGAGAGCACACCATCTCTAGCCAAAGCCTCCACCTTTTACACATCTTTTCTCAAAGTCTCTGAACCTATGCCTCTTGTCTACCGAAGCATCTTTGTTTGGTATGATCCTCTCAGATGACCAATCCTTGATGCATTCCCTACTTTACATAGGTCTAGAGATTATTCTTATCCAACATGAACTCCAATTCCAATTCACGTAGATCGTATGAGGAAACATATTAGCAAATCCTATTCCTGCTCATATTTCAAGGCATATCCCAAACACATGTCATATCAGCAAAGGTGCCAAGTTTCTATTTCAATCTGATAAAAGCAACGCCCAAGGGAATCAAGAAAATCTATAGAAACATAACCTTTTTTTAATCTCTCGATCAATAAATAAGCATCAATTTTATGAATATAAGCAAGAACTCTAGCATTGACAATTTCATACTTTTGGAGTTTTCCTGATACTTCCTCCAAAATCCATTAAAGTTGGGCATGGGCGGTAATACTTCTTTAAGTGGATCTTTGTGATACAATATTACAAAGCACAGATGTTACGACTACACATAATCCAACCTCTAAGGATAGCTGATATCCCACCTAGAGGGAAATCAACTATATAAATAAACGAAAAGGAAAAAGGAGGACCATACCAAAGACGTTCCAAGAGATTCAAACTCGGGCTATTGGATTCAGAGTCCAATGCTATAACCACTAGACCATGGAACCCTTTGATGGTAACTGCTAACATGTTAAAGAGTTTATATACCATAGTTGTAGGTTCTCACAAGAGTTCAAATCATAAAACTTTTACAGTCAAGCACCAGGTGTTCCATATGTGAACAACCTAACCCATATACAAAATGTTCGCCTACCATAATCAAACAGATTCTCCTTAATTAAGGAATCATCAATGACATAATCTTTAAACATGAAAGTGTCTGTTCAGATATTCCACCTCATGATTCTTGTTTTGCACTCTATCTTCATCAAAAAGTCCATGGAAGACCTACTGCTCCAAAAGCAAGTTCTCATTTTCTTGGCATAACAACTCAAATATGTCATACATTGCTCAATAAAATCTAAATGAGGATACACGAATAAGGGTTACATCTACCATGAAACCCAATAGTGCGCCCTGAGTTTACCAAGGGTCAGATGACTATTGTTGCCGAGCTTTCTTGGTTGTAGCAACATGATTTGACCGTAATGCATCAAAACTCAAGCAATCCCAACCAAAGTACTTTTGCAAGGTGCATTTTTAACGAGCACATATAAATAGCATGAAGTGGAGCAAATTTCATGAAGGTCTTTCAACGAGAAAAACAGTATCGTTCATCAGTCAACATATAGAGCACCCTTTCTAGCAATCTATCTGCTTGTTTTCTCACCCCGGAGCTGAGCTTGCTAAAACTTTCCACTAACAAAACTGGAAGATTTAAAAAGAATGCTTTCCATGAAGATCAACTCCAAGAGCCATTGTCATAGACATTATTGATGACACCACATGATTATACCTTAAACCAAGTCACCTCACTCCCCAACTCAAATCATCTCCAAATAAAATAGAGAATTCCCGAGAGCCATGCCCTATTTGATGGATGATAAGACCCTGGATAACTGTTTCACTAACCCAGTCAGCTCTCTAACCAAATCGGATTTATCTCCAAATGAAATGAGAAGCTGCAAGCAGTTTTATTTTTCTTTTTAGAAGATGTTTTGAAACTTCATCTTTTCACTAGACTAACCCGGTAACATCTACTTCAGCTGATATTGAAATCTTTTGATGCATCCCCCTTTTCTTGCATGTTGCTTATCCAAATTTACTATCGTTGGGAAAGAGGGCAAGATGGAGTCGGTAATAGTCATTCAGGCAACTTAGCACTCACACGGCTTGAAAATTGTGAAAATTACAGTTAACATGTAAAGGAAAAAAGACCCATTAGGCACTGAACTTGGATACCATACTCCAATTGTATAAGCCAGAGCACGAATCATGCTAAATAAAATGGTCATGTAGAATACTAAGTAAAGCCAATTTTGCAGGTAATACAGCTAGAGCAGGAAATGAGAACATATATGAAGAAAAGGGTATATTTCCAATTCAATCGAACCATACATTGCCAAATTAGACTATTCTAGTATATGTATCCCTGACAGATTTAACAAGAAAACCCTCTGTTTGATGTACCCAAACTTTTGGTGACTCCATGCATTATTATTGGCAGCTATCAAGATAGAAAATCAATCAACTTTATGCAACAAAGAATTTCCAAACCAAACAATAATAGGGCAGAGATAGGTAAGCAGGTTTCCATAATTCAACTAAAACAGCAGATGAAGGTGATTCCAACCTATTCATGAGCAGAAACATAATTGCTTGAAACTGCACACATAGAAACTTAGTTATCTCAGGGTCCATCACACTCCCGAACATCCACATCCAGCACATAAATATCAACAAAATGAAGTGAAAGATTAAAATCCATTCCTAACGTCTCTTTTGAAAAACTCGATCTCATCAACCACGAGACAAGAAAAATAGTGATTGAAGTGCGAACAAGGAGCAACAGGCTACACATAGGGGAACATTACTAACGAATACAGAACCCTCATTTCCATGCGAATGCTCTCGATCCAAAGATCAAGAGCATTCGCATGGAAATGAAATTCGAACGAATATAGTTCCAACAACTCTAAGGATAAAAAAAAAACAAAAAAAAAGAGGGAAATAAAAAGATATTAGAATTTATTAGCAGCACATAATTAAAAAAAGTAATTACCGATTTGCTTATGGAGGTTGCTGGAAAAAGAGAGCCTGAGACGGTGAGACCTTGTTTTGGAATCAGTCCAGATAAAACGACTTTTATATTTAAAAAAGTGAACAAAAACGGGGAAAAACAAGGTTCCACCGAGACTTGAACTCGGGTTACTGGATTCAGAGTCCAATGTCCTAACCGCTAGACCATGGAACCAACATGCTTGAAAAGACACCCCATAGATTATTGTACAACAACACACAGGCTTGATCGACCCAGGCTCTTGTCAAGCTACGCCTGAAACTAGTACTAGTGATCAAAGTCAGCTTGCTTATTTTCAAGACGAGCTTGATTTTGAGCCTATTTCGAGCCGAATCGTGTTAGGGTTTTAACGAATCACTTGATACTTGGTGTATCAACATAAATGACTCTACTTAAACAAGAGTTACAAGTTAACTTGTTGAAATATTCAAATATTCAAATGAAGCTTGAAATTTACCATGATCTAAGTTTTGTTTGCTAAAGTTGAACTCAAACAAATTTATTCATGAGCGATTCCACCATCAAACACAACTTATGTTAAAATAGGATTTTTTTTTAACATAACAAAGAAAAAAATATAGCATAAAAACATACTAAAACGAGTTATTGAGCCTTAAACGAGTAGAGCTTGATCATTGAGCCTATTCCTATTCAAGCTCGGCTTGAAATTAATTTCAAACTGTTAGAACAGAAATCTGGCCGTTGACCGGTCAAGGTCTAACAAATCAAAATCAGAGATTGCGATACGGTCCAACTCCTTCAAACTATGTTCGAATAGAGGTATTGAAGCTTCAGAAAAATGGATGTGAAGTGAAAAGTGGAAAATGGGAAGTGGAAAAATGGAAAATGAGAAGTGGGAAGTGGTGACAAAATATAAATGATGAAAAGTCATGGAAAATGAGAATAATGGTTGATGAACTATGTTAGAACTACTCCTATGAGTGATAGATCTACTCCTATGAATGGAATTATGGTAGCACTACTCCTAAAAATGAAAAACTGGTTGCAGGGATTTTAAAGGAATAAAAGCTTCATTGCTGAATTTAAAAGGGTACATGGTAAATAGATCTAAATCTACTGATACATGCTAAAAGATAAATAAAGTGGCTTTTGCTCTTGATTTCGGGAGAGAGATTTTTCTTCATCCTCTTGGCATTTTATAGAGCTTCTAGTAACCACCTTGAAACCACTCGAACCACCCACTACGATGCAACTATTGCTTTGAAAGTGGAAACCACCAGAACTGTATAACTGGTCTTAACTGCTCTGGAACTGCCACTAAACAACGTTTCCTGTCTTCCGCTGTAATTTTGTCTATGATAACCTTAGAATCTGGAAACACTATGAACATGCAAGTTGTACATCTTCAAATTATCTTTCGAACGGTACCAGAAATGTCCAATTTGGACATCAGATGAGAAAGTTATGAATAAAATAATTAGATTGTATTAATAATTAATATGATCGATTAGCCAAATATGGATGATGGGATTTTGGTCGATGGGAAAATGGACGATGACATCGGCCATTTTGAACGATGACATTTAGAAATTTGACCATTATTTACTACTTTACCACTGGGTATTTCGACTACCAGTTTGGCATACTAAACGATGAAATCTGAAGAGCTCGTCAACACAAAAGTTGTAGATCTTTTTGTCCTCTTTCCAATGGTTCAAGAATCAACTCATTCGGACATCGTATGAGAAAGTTATGACAAAAATAGTCGAAACACATTGATGATTATTATTAGAATGATCGACCAAAATACGGGCGATTGGGAACTTGGCCGATTGGAATTTGGATGATGACATCGGCTATTCTTTGGACGATGACATTAGAAATTCGGTCATTATTTAATATTTTACCATTGGGCACTTTGACTACCGGTTTGATACAGTAAATGATGGCATCTGAAGATCTTGTCAACAGCAAAGTTATAGATCTTTTCGTCCTCTTTCCAATGGATCAAGAATCTGTAGATTTGGATACTCGATGTAAAAGTTATGGACAAAATACTTCAGCTATGTCAAAACTGAAGTATTTATTGGCCGATTGGCAATATTTACGAAATTATCATTAATTTTGGTAATCACCTAAATGACTTTAGGATATGATTATATTTATGACTTTCACAAACCAAAGAAAAATGATCAAACTCGTCATTTAGATTTGAGCCGAACTAATTTATTTTGACAGGCGTGAACGGGAAATATGACTAAGATTTAAGATCCCACCTAGATTAGCATACCCTTTGTCCCTATCCAGCTCAAACCCAGTCTATTGACAATTAGTACGAGAAGATTAATAATCACCACATAGCCACTCTTTTTTCAACAATTAACAGCTCTGGGCGGCTTACCTCATAGAGGACGAGGCCCCCCTCACGTTACTCATGCGATCCAGCACAAGGGCGCTACAGCAAACTCACATGGTCCTCGTCTCCAGCCACTATTATCTTAGCGTGGATTCCACCCTGCACCGTCAACACCCACATGGTGCTATTACACACCATAGTTTAATTTACCTAATTAATCGTCATTATCCACTCCAGACCAGCGACAACAGTGCTATATGATACTCTGCCCACCAAGATAACGCATGTTCTCTCACTTCTCCGCAAGCTGACAAGCTTGGAGTCTTCCTACGTACAGGCGCTCATGGTGGGATTTCTCAGCTTAAGTCTAAAGCTCCTAACGTTGCTAAAAGACCCCACAAATCCTATTGGAGATCCAGTTTTAAAGGTCACGATGAAGATAGAAAGAAACTACCCAGAATGAGTCACGAGAGTTGGCGACATATGTATCAGCTCATCATCATTCTTTTCAGGCAAAGGGCTGCTACTTGCAAGGTGATGACCCGATTAAAAGCCACATGCTTCTCATTAACTCTATGTACCCAGTACGTCTAGCTAGCTGTTTGGCATCTGTGATCCTATTATAGTGACTTTGCTTGTAAGGAAATGCAAATTACTTCTCACCCCCTCTGACATTCCCACTATCCCTCTCCTTTTTACCATCATGTCCCTTTGATTTTTTTAATATTCTTTTTTTTCATTTGTATTGTTTTTCTTTAATCGGCTTTTTTTATTCTTTTCTTATCAATTTTATTTCTTCTTTTTTTTTATCAGTTTTAGTTTTCTTTTTGGATAAACAGTTTTTTATCATATGTTTATAAGCTTTTATTTATTTTTTAGTTGTAGATTTTGAGAATCATTATTAAAACATCAAATCATAAAATTTTCAATTTTCAATTAGTAAAAATTTCAAAAATTCCCTCCTTTTGAATTATTTTCAATTTATTAAACATAAATAGTATAAGTTTCAAAATTTCCCTACTTTTAAATTATTTTTAATTTATTAAAACATCAAATCGTAAAAATTTTAAAAAGTTATATGACACGTGTTCATTTGTGATACGAAATAATAACTATAGCACCTAGCGCGCTGGGAGAAAAATTTGAATACAATATTGATTAGAATTTGTATTTTTATATGTTTTTGTGTATCTCTTTTTTTATGTATTGTTACATGTACTCTTCCCTAAACATGACTTATGAGACTTTTGTATTTACATATAATTTTATAAATAATGACTCAAAATCTACAACTAAAACATAAATAAAACATTACCAACATATAATAAAAAATTATTTATCCAAAAAGAAAATAAAACTGATAAAAAGAAATAGAATTAATTTTTTTAAAAAAAATAAAGAAAACTGATTTTAAAAAAACTACTGGGAAAAAAAGAAACAAAAAAAAACAATACAAAATTAAGGAAAAAGAAGAAAGAAAATGAGGGAGGGGAAAAGAAGAGGGGGGGGGGGGGTGGTCAGGGGCACAATGGGAAAGGATGGTGTGTCAGAGAGGGGGCTGGTGTCAATAGGGTGGGAGAAGCAGGTCTCTAAGCAAATTCATGTCCAAAAGCTAAAGCAAAGCTAGCTCCAGGGAGCCACCAAAAGAAAGGCATATATCGTGCATTCATTCATGCTCGCCCCGCCCCAATTATATATTTTTACTTAAGTACATGTGCTGTGTATATATATATATATATAGGCTTAATTACGCTTTTGATACCTGTAAAATTTTGAAAATACCAGTACCTCTAGTTTTATAATTACGTTTTTAATACCTATATTATTAAAACCGTTTTGTTTTGATCCGACCGTCTAACGGCGTCATTTTTTCAAACGGCAAACCGATCACTTGCCTTGCACATGACGGGTTTGCCACCTCATCATCATCTCTAATCTCTAATCTCTCTTCTCTCTCTCCTCCTCTCTCTTCCGTGCTCTCTCTCTCGTCTCTCTCTCTCTCTTGGTCACTAGCGATGAACTCGACGATGGATGTCAATGACCACGGCGTGATCGCGGGGCATCGTCTCATGAGGAAAACAGAGAGGTAGAGAGAGATCTTCCATGCAAAACTTACAACTAACGTACCCATCTCCCAACCACTTTAGTACCCCTTCTTCCTCTATTTAAAGACCACCATGCCAAGCACTTGCTGCAACACCACCAGCTACAACATCTGCTAGAGTTCAAGAGGGTCTCAACTAATTGAAGCAGTAGCAATGGCTCGTGCTCATGCTCTCTTCGCTGTGATGATCGCCTACATGATGGTTGCCGGCGCCCGAGAGGCATCGACGACGATCACATGCGGCGCCGTGATTGGGTATATGAGGCCATGCATCAGCTACGCGACCAACGGAGGAGTCGTGCCAGCGACTTGCTGCAGTGGCGTGCGAAGCCTGAACTCCGCTGCCATGACCACCCCGGAACCCCGTCGTCGGGATGTCCGGACTCAAGCCAGGGAACGTCGCCGGCATCCCCGGGAAATGCGGTGTTAACGTTGGCCGGAGATGAAGAGAGAGGGAGGAGAGACTAAGAGAGAGACTGAGAGAGAGAGCACAGAAGAGAGAGGGAGGAGAGAGAGAAGTGAGATTAGAGATGGAGAGATGAGGTGGCAAAACCAATTAGTCAAAATTGACTGAAAACTAGTCAAAATTTACTGAAAACACATGAGCGACGGATTGCCGTCAAGTCTGGATAACGACATCTAACGGTAGGTATTAAATATGTTACATACATTAAATATAGGTATCAAAAACGTAATTATAAAACTATAGGTACTAAAGTGGTATATTCAAAATTTTACAGGTACCAAAAGCGTAATTAAGCCTATATATATGTGTGTGTGTGTATATATATATATATATATATATATATTATAAAAATGCATCATATAAATGTTCCAACTTTCCGAACACTTTTTCTTTTAAACTCTAATACGTTTCTTTCCTTAAAATTAAAACTTTACCTACATGTGGGAGACGAGGGGAGGATTTTCTTTATTTTTTTGATAACATGTGATTTTTCCAATTTTCATATTATATTTTACCGTATTTTCAGTGATATTATATGGGGCAACACGGGGATGAGTTATGCTAGTTGGATTTTAAATGGGGATGTGATGGGGCATTTAAACCCGCATCGATTTTGGACGGGCTTAGGGGTTCGCACCGTTCCTCCATTGTACATCACAAAAGACACATATGCCTTCTTCTTCCATCCTACATCTAAATAATGGGGTTCACACCGTTCTTCGCCTCGCTGATCGCGTACCACCAGATCCAGGCGCCGCCAGGGTCAGATCGGAGAAGGGAGGGGTCAGAGTCGACGTAAACAGCGTCGTCCATCACGAAGACCTATGGCGACGATGGATCGGAGGCGTTCAGGCGCTGCGACGACGGATAAGAGGCAACACACTTCTTGATCGGGGCGGCAGAGTTGCAGGGGAGAGGAGGGGGAGGGGAGGGAGAGAGGAGTGGTCGGGGTCGGAGGAGGGAGAGATGTATCTGTCGGAGGGACACTGTCACACCCCGACCTAGAAAACTCATCTGGTCGAGGGCGTGAGAGTCCCTAATCTATTCAATCCACATGTTGCGCATTTATATAACAACTATCACAACTAATTTAAACAATTTATCTGGGGCTAAAATTGTAATATCAAATATTAAACCAAAAGTACTGATACAACATTTTCAAAACTCATCGAAGAGGAAGATTATACATTTAACATAATACTTGAAAGATATCTATATACAAAAACTGCCAACAATACAGTAGAGTATCCAAAAACCACAAACGCCTCTAGAAGTCGGCGCGCCACCAAAAGCTGATCCACCAGGAGCTACAGAAGCACTGGCGCCTGTACCTGCAAACACAGCTCTGGTAGGAGTGAGTACTAAGTTCAACAAGATTCTATTCTACGTCACACTGAAAGGAAGGGAACAGTAAAGTCACTGGTTCCATCTCTTCTCTAAGGGAAAACACACGTTACGTCCACCGCCTACCCCTAGGGCATGCATCCTGATGACAACCACAGTCAACATGCATCCCCCACAAACAAAGTGCTCCAGCGCTGAAACAACAGGAGTAGGACCCAGTGTGGTACATAACTTCCCCCATCGCTGTACTAAGAACAAGACTGGGACGGAACCCAGGACGACCTCTACACCTCAATCAGAATAATTGTAGCATGCTAAATACTAACCTCGATAGCAAAATATTATCATAACAATTCGCCCTAAACCTTCCTACCCAGCCTCGATCCTAAGGCTAGATCTGAGCTGCTCCATTCATCGGATCGGCAATCGACCCATCGCCCACGTCCTAACCTTTATGCTTCTATTGCAATCAAATGCATGTATGCACTGTGAGGGCCTGTCCCTCTGACCTGGCTCAACCGTGTGGGTCGAGGGCCGTTTTCCTGTTGATTTGTTTCCGCGTCGGTTACGATCGGGCAATCGTATGGCAATTTGGACCCAGGGGTATTTTCGTAAAATATGCTCCCTGGTGGTCAGTTTCACACCCGCGTTTCACACACTGCCTTGGATTGATGTATGTGTTTGATTAAAAACCTTAAGGGCGTGTCCGATCAGAAGATCGGAGCTCGATTGGGAAAGATCGAATCGGACGACTGAGATCGATCCTAATCTCTATATAAGACATGTCCCTTTCTCTCTCTTTCCTTCTTCTTCTTCTCTGCTGTCGTTTTCTCTCTCTCCTACGGCTGTGCTAGGGCTTCGGAGCGGCTTTCGAGGCGCGGATCTTGGCGGTTTGGCTAGTTGGACACGTGGAGGAGCTGCCCTACTTACCCAAGTAGGTGTTTCTACCTCGATCTCGTGATCGGGTTCTCCTATGATAGGTTTAATGCCTTTTCGCTGTAGGAATACTTGTTAGAATGTTATGTAGCTCATTGCATATGTGTTGTGGATGGTTTGAAGTATTCCTACCTTGCGATTTCCGTATTTTAACGGTCGGTTTCCGTATTATCGCCGTTTTGTCGGTTTTCGCCCGTTTTGACCTAGATAGGAGATTTGATGTGAGGACCCATCCCTCTACTCCTGTGGCTCGTCGTGGACCGCAAGGGCAATTTGGTAAATTGCGCCTCGGCTTGTTTCACACCCGCGTGTGCACACACTGACTGTGTTTGTGGTAATGTTTGGTTAGAACGGTTAGTGGGACCCGGGATCGAAAGATCCGGACTTAGGCTTGAGTTCTTGCCTAAGTTTATCTTTCAGCACAAAAAGGATCGATCTTCTCTAGCTAAGAGATCGATCCTCTTGTGCCAGAAAGTCAAGTGCGATCGTCATGAAGGATCGATCTTTGCCTAGGGAAGGATCGATCATTCATAAGTCGGTTCGTTTGCCTATAAAACAGACGAGACTTTCTTCCTTGAATCCCTTTTGAAATCCGGAGATTTGAGCTCAGATCTTGTGATTTTTGAAGGCGTTTGTGGACGATCCAAGGCCTAGTTGCTTGGATTTAAGCTGCTCTTGCTCCGGTGGGGATTCCTACCTACATCTTTTCCGGGTTTTTGGAGTTTCCGGTTTGATCGTGTTCTTTTACTTAGATCTCTCTATATACATGTTTGTTTCTCGTGTTTTCACCGGTTTTGGACTCGTGGGATCTTGATCTATCAGATCCCAGAGTTTTGTTAAGTTTGGATGTCTCCTCCGGCGGTATTTCTCGTCGGAAGTACGCCGGAGAACCCATTAGGATCGATCCCTCTTGAGAAAGGATCGATCCCTCTGGATTGGTCATGCTACGCCCGATGAAGGATCGATCCTCTGCTTGGAGGAGATCGATCCCGGTTCTTGGATAGCATGGTTACTCTTCGTCGCGAGGAAGATCGATCTTCCTAGGAGGAAGGATCGATCTCACTTGGTGCGACGAGAAGGGTGCCCTCTGTCTCGAGGAAGATCGATCTTCCTGGAAGGAAAGATCGATCTTCTTTGGCTCGACAGTGAGGGAAGCTCACTGTTACTTAAGAGATCGATCCTTTCTTAGGAAAGGATCGATCCCTTAGTAGCAGAGAGGATTTTTCATGGCTTTTGCCCGCGGGGCTTGATATGTCGGTTTTTCTTACCGCTTTATATCTTGTACATATGTTTAAACATGTTAGCCCTATAATAGGGCAGTGGTGAACCGGGGGAGTGATGACTCCCAGAATGTTTAGAATAAACGGGTGGGTAGCCCTACAGCTTTCCCTAGCCTTGCATGCCGGCGTGCGTCGAGGGCTTTATCTGTGTTATCTGTGAGCTGTTGTTTGCGGGGCTACTTCCCGGTGCAGGTGTTGTGGTGGACTGCTGGCAGTTGGTGGTGGTACCACTGCAGCAGTCCCTAAAGCTTATTTATCTGTTCACCACCCCGGGCCGGCAAGGTGCCGTGCCCAGACCTTGTTATTGTATATCATCACATACTGTTGCATGTTTATCTGTATTATCCTGCACATGTTCATACGTGCATTGTGTTGTGCATTAGTTGTATCTGTGTAGGGCGTTGCCGACCCGGGGCTTTCGGGTAGCCCTAGTCTAGCTCTAGGACCGTTGCGGGTAGCTTGGTCCAGGACCCGATTTGTAGTATTCAGTCATTTTTGATGATAGGGTTAGTTTGACCTGAATACATTGTTGTTCGATGATTAGAGATCGTGTCGACTCCAAGTTGTATTCAAAGTGTAGCCGGAGTTCGGTGTTCTTAAACTCTTGGGAGGAGGAGTGCCTGCCCAGCGGTGTTCTGGCCCGCCAAACAGTGTTTTGTGTCCTGTTGAGAGTATGCAGTGTTTGGCCCTGCGTTCACGAACTTCTGGTAGGGTTATGGGACCCTTGTATACACTTAGGATAGACTTGGGGGCGACACTGTTGTGTTCCCTCCCTTGTGAGTGTCGTAGTGTAGTGTCCCTGCTGAGCTTAGTGCTCAATCCTACCCGGGTTGCGTTTTGCAGGTGCTGGCGCTAGCTCTTCTTCGGTCGCCCCTACCAGGCCGGTGTTTGGTGACGTGGCGGCGTCTGGCGGTACTTGAGAGATGGCGATCTTCCAGTCTTTACCTTTACCTTTACCTTTTGTTATAGATAGTCTCCTACGGGAGTGATAAATGTATGATTTTCCTGTTTTGAGGTTTTGTAATATTATATCAGTTCTGTCTTTGAGATTTATATTTGTATAATACATGATGATTATGATTTGTTAGGGTAACCACTACGAATAGAGGGAAACCTCGCGTCGCCCAGCCCGGTTGGGCCTACGCGGGTTGCGGCGCGACATTTGACCATCAAAAATGTGATTTTTTCATACCATTGGATTCCCCACCGTTATTTACGCACACTTGCAAAATCTCATTGATTTCCAACAAGATTTGATGATTGAAATCCAAGAAATTGGATTTCCGACACTGTTCTAATGAACAGTGCAATAGGCCTGACGGTCGACCGTTGGATCGACCGTCAAGAGTTGATACGCTTTTTCTGGGCCTCACGGTCGACCGTCGGATCGAACGTCAGGCTCTATGTGGTTTTTGGTCTCTCAGGGTCGATGCTCGGATCGACCACGAGTTCTCCTTCTTTTTCCATTTGACTCACGGTCGACCGTCGGGCTCTGTTTGGTTTTGGGCTTCCCAGGGTCGATGTCCGGACCGACCATTGCCCTTATGGTTTTCCTCATTTTGGTCTCACGATCGACCATAGCATCGACCGTGACATCAACCGTGGCCTCACGGTCAACCGTCGCATCGACCGTGGGCCCTTGAGCATTATTTTCTGGCTTTTCTTGAATGGCTTTCATTCATGAGTGATATCTAAACATGTTGGGAAGTTTGCATGTTATTTTCATGGAGTTTTCAAGGGATTTCTATTGAGATTGAGAATTGAATCGCGTGTATATTCCTTTTGAGTAAATTGATGGTTTGGCTTGCATTTAAATACATGTTTGATTGGTAATTAAATGCTTAATTGATTGCTTAGCCATTAGCTAGCTATGAGTGCTAGCTAATGTGGAATTGTGGACCCTTAGTCTCTTGCCGGCGAGTGCCGAGGGCTATTGTATATCTGTTGAACCTATAATTGATGTTGTGGCATATAGAGACATCTAGGGTAGATGTTTGTTCAGGTTCATGCATTGTGTGCATTAGAGGCATCTGAGGTTAGGCGAGCGATGGTTTGGTCGCCGATCCGAGGCTCTCGGGTAGCTCGGATCTAACCTTAGGACCGTGGCTGGGTAGTCAGGATTAGGGTATGATTGTATAATGGAATCTCATGTTATTGAGGACTTGCGATAGTTGACTCTGATCATTGTTTGAGGTTTAGAGGTCGTGTTGTCTTCCAAGGCCAAGTGCTAAGGATGGATGTCGATGCGTTCCCGGCGTGGTTCCCCAAGGCATGATATTCCTGTTTAGGTAAGGGTGATCCTGCATGTTACTGTTCCTTGGCCTCCTGGTAATATGTTCAGGAAAGAGGTTTCATGACATGAGCCCTTGGGACATCGACAGGGGTTATGGAACCCCGTGGCATTCCTTGGGCTTGAGCGGGAAGGCAACACTGTTGTTGTTTTCCTCCTTTCAGTGTGCCGTAGAGTAGAACCCTACTGAGCTTATCGCTCACTCCTACCCGGGATGCGTTTGCAGGTGCAGGCACCAGTTCTTCTTCTGTGGAGCCGGCGGGATCGGTCTTTGGTGGCGCGAGTACATCCAGAGGTGCTTGAGATTGCTGGAGGATAAACTGTTGTACTTTTTGATAGTTTGTATATTATAAACATTTTCGAGGACTTTTGGGATTATTGTATAATATCTTACCTTTTGAGGAATTTGATAAGAATTTTGTATCAGATGTTTAATCAGTACAACTTGATATATTGTAAATTGTATTACTGTTTCACCTCTGGAATATAAATTGTTTAAATTATCTGTCTTTTTCGCTTGTATCGCGCTAATTGGAGATGAATAGTGATAGGAACCCTCACGCCTCGTCCTGGATGGGTTTTCTGGGTCGGGGTGTGACATGCACACACGCACAAAGATAAGATTTCAAACATGCAACAATATGTTAAAATAATACACATGGCTAGGCGCAGCATAAAGCACGCCAAGGGGGTGAACATAGCAATGGTCTAAGGAAAGCGAATAATCTATTCTATACATCCCAAGGGGCGTGACCCCGTTGGCCCAACCACAAGCCACACACAAGGCCTACACAATATAATAACATATGAATAATACAATAATGAAAAGCTCGATTCAACGAATTAAAGCAAACGAACTACCACTAACTTCGAAAAATCATAACTTCCAATCTAACCGTCCGATTGATGTGAAACTTGATATGCCCACTCAATGACATGCCCCGAATCAGATATCAAAATATCGGATCAATCAAATAAATAAAAACCATTTAATTTCACTAATTAAATGGACAGCTCTGTTCTGCATAGCCTGGCCATTTAATTCAGTAAAAATCGTATATAAATCTAAAAAATGTTAAACCAGTTGAAATAGAAAGATAACACAGCGATCTACAACTTTCATGTTTAAGATCAACTGAGAGAAAGCACTTAAAGATCTGTAAGCAAGCTCAAACATAGCTATTCTAATTAAAACAGAAATCTGGGAATAAATTAAGGAAAAACCCACTTAATTCTGGTTTAAATCCAACCAAAATCCAATCAAGCTTCAAACAGATATTAATCATATCTAGGATAACCATCTAGTATAGATTGATCAACTAATTAAGCTTTCAATTAGTCAAGAATACATAAACAAACGTAAGATATAGAATCCTACCTAACTACGCAAATCCTTGATTAATCCTCGATTAATCCGTGCTACGAAGGTGTAGATTTGCTCCTCCCCTTTCTGGCAACCTCCCCAAGCCTCTGGATCAAGCTTCAATCATGAATTGAAGCAAGGAAATAGAAGAGAGAAAAAAAAGAGAAAACAGAGGGTTCCCGCAGGTGTTTATACACCCGTGTCCGATCGGTAGCTCAGGGAGCGATTGATCGGTCTATATCGGTTCACCATCCTTATCCGGACATGTCAAAGGCAGTGCCGACATAGGGTCTGGAGCGACCGATCGATCTGGGCCGCCAGCTGTCCTAATGACAAGCTTCCGCACGCCTGAGCTCGGATCTTTCAATCCCAAGCTCGCCTATGGTTCTAACAAGGACATATATCAATTATAGAGTTGTGTGTGCACTACGCTGGTGTGAAACCAACCGCTAAGATGCAATTTATCAAATTTCCCTTGTGATCCAAAAACATCAATGCGATCAGAGAGATTATGGTCGATGCGGAAACAGGACAACAAGGCACGGCCCCCGACCTAAGCGGTCAATCCAAGTTAGAGGACCAGGTCCTCACTGACACGTGTTGCGAGATGAGGAGGCCTCGGTGTATCGCCTGGCGTTCCACGTGCTGAACTCCGACCATGACGGCCGGATCTCCGCAAGGACCTCAAGGCATTCTATGGCGTTGTCGCTACCGATAATGACATCTCGGCCATGATCTCCGCCGTCGATGCTGATAGTGATGGCTTCGTCTAGTTTAACAAATTCGAGCGCGTCCTCGGCTCCTCCAGCGACAACTCCTCCTCATTCTCCTCTGAGGAGATCATTGTGGAGGTGTTCCGCGCCATGGACCGCGACGGCCGCATGAGCTTCACAGACCCCAAGGCCTACCTCGACTTGGTCGGCATTCCCTTCACCGACGAGGGAGTCGACACCATGATCCGTGATGGCGACGCTGTCGTGGACGAGATCTCCTACGATGCGTTCATGAAGATCCTCGCCGTGGATGTTAACAAAGGGTTCTAGAACCTCCGTGATAAAATCATAATCGTGTCACCATGCACAAATCTTGATGATGACGATAACGATGTTTGATAAGATCCATGCTGTCGATTAGATCTCAAAATTGTTTAGTTTTGTTGTCAAAGAGAAAATATAGCAAAGAGAAAAGAGAAAAGAGAAAACTGAATATTAGACCAATATTGAACTGAAACAATGAATAACATACAAAATATAGCAAAGAGAAAAGAGAAAAAAGAAAAGAGAAAACTGAATATCGGGCCAATATTGAACTGAAACAATGAAAAACATATAAAACATAGCAAAGAGAAAAGAGAAAAGAGAATATTAAGCCAATATTGAACTTGACCAACAAACAACATACAAAACATAGTAAAGAACTCCCAACTTCATTATTCTCTTTTTTATTTTTCTCTTTTCTCTTTTCTCTTTACTTTTTTCTCCTTAGATCCTCCCGTCATTCTCATCGACCAGCCACTAGAATCATTTGCTGATGTCCTAAGTATCCCTCCTATACTGGTCTTAACCGACAATGAGCTCACAACTTCACTTTTCTCTTTTTCTTTTTTCTCTTTTCTATTTTCTCTTTTATCTTTACTTTTTTCTCCTTCAATCCCCCGTCTCCGCCGCCATTCTTATCGATCAGCCACCAGAATCATTCGCCGATGTCCCTACTATCACTCCTATACTGGCCTTAACTGACGAGCTCAGAACTTCATTTTTCACTTTTCTCTTTTCACAGCGAGCTCATTGACAAGGTTGGTGTAGACTGGGACGTTGTGAGGGGTGAAGCCGCTCATGATGGTGCGGTCCATGCCTTCGCCCATGCACTCGGCCTGGTGGATGAAGCTATTGATGGGGGTGGGGTCCGAGAATGTGTCCATGGAGCCGAAGATATGCTCGCGGATATCATGGAAGGAGTGGACGGGGTCGGAGTCGACGTAGACAGTCACGAAAACCTCTGGCGATGACGGATCAGAGGCGGCGCACTTCTTGATCGCGGTGGTGGAGTTGCATGGGAGAGGAGGGGGGGGGAGGACCTTGGGCGGTGAGGGGGAGAGGGATGGGGAGAGGGACGAGGAAAGGAGGGGGAGAGAGGGGGGGCGATGGAGTTAGAGTTGGGATTAGGGTTTGGGTTATCATAAGGGAAAAAATGTCATCAGAAATACATAACAAATCATAACTGTTCATAACTGACGTAAAATGATGTTTAGATCTTATATTTAATGATGGTGTTGTACCAATAAATAAGTTTAAGTCATTTGGTGTGAACACCAATTAACTATTTTTTATATGGGATGTGTTTGAAATTATGCTAACCCACACCAAATCCGCCACGCTGCCATCCCTAGCTATTCTTTGAATATTCCACTTCCAAATAACCAAATGGGATGTATAATAATAATTAAGGTTTTCGGAGTGTTCGGTGCAATTTTGACTTTTTAGAATGAAATATGTAAAATCAAATTTTTCCGGGGATATATGTAAATAACTCAAAAAACGAAACTCACCTAGTGGCTAACTCGTGTCCAAACCCACGTCATGTCCTCTTCACGAGCTCACCCACATCCAATTCGAAAGCTGTTTAGCTCTTCCACTCTATTATGAAAGGATCTCATTATTAACTGATTGACCCGAGCAATTGGTGCGTTGCATGGGTGAGCCACCTGTTATCCAAAATAATGATTAACCAATCAATAATTGACATGCCAGTATAATAAATATGATCGATAGACTTTCCAATCCAATTGGACGATGTTGTTGTAAGAAGAACAAGGGATCATCGGCCAAAAGAAAGAGACTATCATTTAAGGACGATGATAATCTTTGCATAAGGAAGTCATCGGCCAAGGGCGATGATGATTTGAAAACAAAAAAAGTATCAACTAAGCACGATGAAGATGTATGCAGGAAGAGAGTATCGACTAAGAAGGATGATATTACAATAATAGGAAAGCTCATCAACCAAACAGAACCTTCATCGGCTAAACCATAATATGAAGAAACGAGGAAACAGTGGAGAGCGTGGGACACGCGGCTTATTAAGAGTGAAAGATGGAAGATGACGAAGAACGTGCTGAGTGGAAGTTATCAAACCGCTCTAATATAAATAGTCTTATCCTTTCACTGTGTAAACTCTCTCGCAAAAACCTAACATAGAGCCTACGCGCTTGGATTTCTTACTTTTCTTTCAGAATGTTTCCTGTTCATGTAAGTTAATTTCTTTTAATGAAATGATTACGTTTCTTCCATTTTTAGTTTCCCTTTTCTATACAATGTAGTCTAGATTACTGTTCTTAGATAAGTAATATAAGATTAGATTTTATAATGCTTTCTTTATCGTTTTCTTTAGAAACTTCTCTATTGTTTTCTTTAGATTAGCTTAATTAAAGATTTTCATATCTTAGTTTAGATTAAGTTAAGCAATAGGTTTAAATATATCTTTTCTCTGATTTAGTAATTTAGGATGATCTTTATCGTTTTCTAGAGTAAATTAACAGTTTTAGATAATTTCTTATTTATAGTAGATTAAGTTAAGATTAATTTAGGTTTAATCCTAATAATTAGTTTTATTAGATTATTAAATTAAGTTAAATCTAGATTTCTGTTTAACTTGACACCACTGTTCGAATATAGTTTGAAGGAGTTGGACTAAACGATAATCTCCTGATTCTTGAACGTTAGGTAATTTGGAACTTGATTATTTGACTGGTTAACGGTTAAATTTTCACGCTAACAGTACCGACTTACATCACCACCACCATCACCCTTAACGCATTCAATCTCCGTACACGGACCATCATCAAATCGCCCAATCTGGACACCATAGTCCAACGTGCCTTCTTCATCCCTGAAAGGCCCTTGTTTCCTTATTATAACTAGTAGGGGGATTGGTTGTTTAGTCTCTTAAGTGACCTTTTCTTATCATTTAGTCCCCTATAACACTCCTTAAGTGTTTTACTACCCTAAAATAAGGAGGGGACCAAAATACCCCTAAACCCCTCCATTAATCCCCCAACCACCAGTCATAAATCCCCCCACCATAAAGTTAATAGTCTGCAACCCCTTCATTAATGAGTTGGCCTTTTACTTTGTTTAGCACTGAGTAAGCACGGATTCAAATGAGTAAGCACGGATCAATTTGAATCCGGCGGCTCGGAAGTCAGATCCGGACTTCTCAACAACAGCTCCAAGCATATTTAATTACTCAACTTTTTGAAAAATTGATGTTTGAGTCAATAGAAATCTATGAAAACTGATACCTTCCTATTAGTTTATGCATGTGAAAAATTGATGTTTGAGTCAATAGAAATCTATGAAAAATTGTAATTACTTTTCATTTTTTTTTTCTGTAGTTACTTCTCATTTTGGTAGTTACTTTTCATTTGCATTATGATAGTTACTTTTCAATTTGGTAGTTACTTTCCATTTGCATTATGATAGTTACTTTTCATTTGCATTATGATAGTTACTTTTCATTTACATTATGGTAGTTACTTTTCATTTTGATAGTTACTTTTCATTTTGGTAGTTACTTTTCATTATGGTAGTTACTTCCCCCAAGTATTGATAGTTACTGCCACAAGTATTGGTAGTTACTTCCCCAGTATAATGGTAGTTACTATCAATATAGATGTAGTTACTTCTCCTGTCTAAGCTGGTAGTTACTTCTTCGCTTATTGGTACTTATTTCCTCAAGTATTGGTAGTTACTTCCCCATTGTAATGGTAGTTACTTCCCCAATATAATCATAGTTACTTCCCATTATAATGATAGTTACTTCCCCAGTTTAGTGGTAGTTACCAACTCCCTTAATGCAGTTACTTCTCCTGTTTAAGCTGGTAGTTACTTCTCGCTTATTGGTAGTTACTTCTTCCCTATTCCCCTACCATTTTTCTTATTTTTCTTCCCCTTTTCCATATTTTCTCCATTTTCCTTAAAACATTTTCCCCTTTTCCTTCAACCAGCCTCCTCCTTCCCAAGCCGGCCCGTTTATTTTCCTTTATAATGGTAGTTACTTTCCCAGTATAATGGTAGTTACTTCTCATTTTGATAGTTACTTTTCATTTTAGTAGTTACTTTTCATTTGCATTATGGTAGTTGCTTCCCCCAAGTATTAATAGTTACTTCCACAAGTATTGGTAGTTACTTCCCCAATATAATGGTAGTTACTTTCCCAGTATAATGGTAGTTACTTTCCCAGTTTAATGGTAGTTACTATCAATATAGATGCAGTTACTTCTCCTGTCTAAGCTGGTAGTTACTTCTTCGCTTATTGGTACTTACTTCCCCAAATATTTGTAGTCATTTCCCCAATATAATCATAGTTACTTCTCATTATAATGATAGTTACTTCCCCAAACATGGGTAGTTGCTTCCCCAAACATGAGTAGTTGCTTCCCCATTCCCCTACCATTTTTCTCATTTTCCTTAATGCAGTTACTTCTCCTGTTTAAGCTGGTAGTTACTTCTCGCTTATTGGTAGTTACTTCTTCCCTATTCCCCTGCCATTTTTCTTATTTTCCTTCCCCTTTTCCATATTTTCTCCATTTTCCTTAAAACATTTTCCCCTTTTCCTTCAACCAGCCTCCTC